>VIAB01012950.1:45183-57382 GCA_009801035.1 Oophaga pumilio
CAGAAACTCACTCAGCTTTTATGCACACATTGATTACAAGCAAAACAGGTCACAGATGAGGATGTTACCTTTAGTAGCCAGTCAAATCCATTTGTGTCAACTTCTGTGCATGTTATCAGGCCATAATCACCATGGTATGTAAACTTGTGATCATGGTCATTTGGATGTTTTGGGTTGTCATTATGATTTAAAAAAACATAGTAGTTTGACAATAAATGGCTTCACTCAACCACTAACCATGAGTAGAGAAAAAGTTTTGGTGTTATCATTCATATTCTCTGAAAAAAGGCCAAGAAAGCAAAAATTTAGCTGGGGTATGTAAACTTTTGAGCACAACTGTATATATATACAGAAACACACAGTAACTACATGATGGATCTGACATACATACTAACTATATGTACAACTTTACAGATTCTTCTTCATGCCCCATATCCCAATAGAGCCATGGAGGAGACATGACTTAGGAATGTATGACTAACCGGCCTTCTTCCCATAACCATATGAACCCCCTTATCCCCTCTTAACTATAAATGAAACACCACACTGCGTGACATTGGATATAAAGGCCACAGCAGCCCCATTTATTAAATAACATGAAAACATAAATAACATTAAATAACATCAAGTAACATTAGTTTTTCTATGAAAAGGAGGAGGGGAATTGAAGGTTCAACCATGTTTTTGAAGATTACAACAAACAGCTCCACCATGTCAACCCCCAGCCTCACCACAAGCGGCCCAGGGGGACCCAGCAGATTGTTGCCCATACTTCAACCATTTTGAGAAAAATTGCCACAAAAGCAGCTCCATCATGCCGCCCCCGGCCGCATCACAACCGGCCCAGGGGGACCCAACTGATTGTTGCCCATACCAAAATGTCCCCGAGACCTCTCTCAGTAGGGACCCGTTTAATTCAAACACCCGCTTAACAACGATGAGAGTCACCCATCCTTGCAATGGGCTCCCCCAACCTCCTTTGGTGTAAGCATCCTCCTTCAAAAACCCCCCTCCTCTTCCTCCACAGCGAGCAGGGATGACCCTTTATGCCTGTGAGTCCCGCCACACCGAAAGAGCCTTTTCAACTTCCCCATCAATGCTAATGCCCACATATCTATGCCAATATCATTTAAATGGACCCCTTCTGACCGCAAAAATTCCTTGGATGGAACTTCCACATCCCGATGACGAACCACAACCCCCCCCCTGTGTAAAGCAATAAAACGGGAAACCTCCCTATTCACCTTGCTTTGAGCTTTATTTATCTGCTCACCGATCTGGCGTGTTTCCATGCCAGCTGTGCAATGATGTCTGACCACACTAGAACTAAACCCGGATAGGATGCCAAGAGCCTCAGGCAGTCAAACTTGATGTCACGGATCAAGTCCCTAGACATTCTGGAGCCCAAGTCATTCCCCCCACATGCAAAACAAGTATATCTGGAAGCCTTTCCAGAATAACGTGAAAATGAAATTCGGGCAACACCAGGCTCCACAACAAACCCCTAACACCGATAGACTGCACCAAAGCCTCCTCCTTCGATATGCCCAACTGACGCCCTGTCGGTCTTGCGTCAGGCCTAATAGCAACCCAGTACACATACGAGTGGCCTAACACCCAGATCAGCCGAGGAGGGCCTTAAATATAAAACAGAATAAAGAGTGCAACAACCCTTCCACAAGTTAATAATGCAACCAAACTGACATAAAAATTGGGAAGGGGTGGGTGGGGCCTGTAACATGAGGTAGAACGTAAGACCTATACTTTTCAGACTCCCAACGACCAATCTTTTTCACAGTTTTAACCCCCAAACCCCACCGAGCAGCCTCCATGGCCGCCCCAATCCGAAAAGAATGAGAACCAAACTCTAAGCCATTCAAATCACAATGAGCTAGTCCCCGCCGAAAAATGGTAATAAACTGATACACCAATAATGCAAAGCCATACTGATGTATCAAAAAGGAACCCGATACAGGCCCTCTCACCTCCAGGAACAAGGAAACCCATCTCACTGGGGATTCAAACAAACCGACCACACCCCACAATTCCACCAAAAAAAACCCTACCGGCCGCATCAGTCTTTGACCGCCTCAGATAGCACCTTACAGACTCCTCAGAGCAAACTACGTCCTGTAATAACAGCCCACCATGACATTTAACATTCCTGCTCACCAACTCACTCACCATAAATGCGCCAAAAATGCCAAAACAAAGGCTGCCCTAAACAGTCGGCATTCATATTCCAAACTACACACAACACCAAGGCAACGTAACAGCTGACCCAGTATTTCAAACGATACCGGGCGCCGCCAATCCCTTACCGGATAACTCCTCCGGAAAGCTTTCATCGCCTGACGAACCAAAAAATCCTTAGTAAAATCCCTCCAACCCAGAAGTTTAAAGAAAAATGCCAAACCTCCTAACCTACTCACTACCACCGGAAAAAAACAAGCCCTCCTGAAATGCTTTTCCAATCATAAACAATAATATATAGGGATTGTCAGATTCCATCACATGCTCACGCAGAAAGATACCAAGACCATGTGCCAGGGTAAACCGAACGCCTCACCAGGTTCAACGCTAAACGGACACTATCTCCCACAACCGCTGGGGCCAATCGGTCTCTAACTGCTCTGCATCCGGCGCCAGTTCCTGAAAACGATCCCACTGAAAGCGAGACAATGCATCAGCTATTGAATTCTGAACACCTGGTACATGCTCAGCACAAAACCAGACATTAAAATCCAAACACCTGAGCACTAGCTGGCGCAACAGGGACAAAACCGGCAAGGAACCAGACGACAAGTTGTTAATACAGTGCACAACGCTCAGATTGTCACAAAAGAAATGCACTTTCTTATTCCTCAGTTCAGTGCTGCAGACCTCCAAAGCTATCACAATAGGAAACATTTCCAGCAGTGCCATGTTCCTTGTTAGACCTGCTGCTTTCCAAGACTCCGGCTACTCTCCCGCACACTATCTCCCGCCGAAATAAGCCCCAAAACGACATGAACCAGACGCATCCGTGAACAAAACGAGATCCACATTAGACACAACTCGATCCAACCATACCAACCTGCCATTATAAGATTGAAGAAAGTCTGCCCAAACAGACAAGTCAGCCTTGTGCTCCGAATTCATTCTCACAAAATGCAACGTGTAACACCAGCCGTTGCCTGAGCTAAACGCCGTGAAAAATCTCATCCCATGGGTAAAATTCTACATGCAAAATTCAACTTACCCAAAAGAGATTCCAATTGACGCAGGCACAATTTCTTCGCCTGCAAAGCCTCCTGCACACAAGACCTCAAGTCTACCAACTAGTCCTCAGGCAAGCGGCATTCTATCTTAACTGAATCCAATTCAATTCCTAAAAATTTCAAAACCGTTGAGGGGACCTCTGTTTTTTACGGGTCCAACGGATTACCAAAATGAGAAGCCACCTGTTCAACCATCCTAAGCAGCAAAGAACAATCTGCGGACCCAGCCGGTCCAATACACAAAAAAATCATCCAAATAGTGTAAGACTGAATCCAAGCCAGATTCCTCCCTCACTAGCCACTCAATAAAACAACTAAGATTTTCAAAATAGGAACATGATCGGTAAACAACCCATCAGTAAACAACAATCCACATTATACTGACCGTCCCAAAAACAACCGAGCAAATTAAAACTCTCCGGGTGCACCGGAAGCAATCGAAAAGCAGACTCAATGTCCGTTTTTGCCATCAGAGATCCTTTTCCCAGCCTCTGCACCCATTCCATGGCCTTATCAAAAGAAACATAGCATACCGACGCCAAACTCGGATCAATACTACCATCATTAACAGAACTGCCCTGAGGGTAAGACAAGTGATGGATTAAGCAAAACTTATTAGGCTCCTTCTTGGGCACAACACCAAGCGGCGAAACACATAAACATGGTAATGGGGTTTCCAAAAACGGACCCGCCATGCCACCCAATGCAAGCTCCTTATCCAATTTGTCCCTAACCACTGCTGCATGCTTCCTAGCTGACAGCAAGTTGTTAGGCTGTCCTGAACACAGCACAGCGGGCGACGGAATTCTAAAGCCAAACTTAAAACCATCACTTAACAACTTGGCTTCCTTCCTATCTGGATACCTACTTAGAAACGGAAGCATCCGATCGATTCTCACCGGCGTCCTCCCTTTTTGAAGAAGTCTCATCCCTTTTCCTCTCTTAAAACACTTGGAATGGGTCTGAGACCCTCCGCAGCCCGAACATTCGTGCTTATACTTACAGGATGTGCCGAAACGGCACTCCCGTTCATTAAACTGCCAACACACACCCTTTCTGGAACCTGCCGAGGATGCCGCTGAATTGGCAGTGCCCCCGGTAGTCCCGGGAAAGGACTACAAGGCCCACTTCGGTGCTGCCATCAAGCGCAACCTCAAACTAATCTCCTTATGGTCCCACCGCAAACTCGGACGGACCGCCTTCCTTTGCCTGAACTGCTCATCATACCTAAGCCATGCTGTCTCACCATAAACTCGGTATGCTTCACCAATGGAATCTAAATAGCAAAATAATGCAGAACAATTCTCTGGAGCTTTCTCCCCGATGACACTCGCTAATGTGGTAAACGCCTGCAACCAGTTCTGAAAAGTGCGAGGAATCAGGCGCTCCTCCTCATCCTTCTTACTCTCATCAGGCTTTACCCTGTCCAGATTAAACTTTTCCAACGGCAACAGAGAAAAAATTTCCACGTACTCGTCTTTCCATATTTTCTCTCACACATCCTTCTTCAAATGAGCCCCTAAAGGGCCATCAAAGCACGCATAAACCTCACCCCTCACTCTGTCATCCAACCAAACCACATCCACTGTAGTCGCCGCAGCCGCTGGCGATGAGACAGTCTCATTAACCACCACTGGAGCAACCGCAACCGGTGCAGGAATCCCACTACTAACAATCAGCGGGGTCTCCACAACCCCTGTTGACCCCGAACCACCGGCACCAGCCTGCCAAACACAATTAGGACCTGACACTGGTCGCAAAAAACCACACACCATACTAAAAAATTCCGACACCACCTTGCTCACACGTTCAGTATTCGCCGCACTACCAGCCGCCAAACCCCTCCGAAAATATCGCTCAATCACATCCACATCATTCACATTTTCCCGAGGCGCATGCAGACCACGTGTCTTACCAGGCTGACTATAAGGGAGCCTCATAACAGCCGTCTCTTGTCCTCCGCGACGATCGACTTCGTTGTCTCCACTGTCAGACAAAATCTGGCCATCCTCTTCAGAGGCAGAGTCTGGCTCAGGGACATGGCCGGGTAAACCTGAAGTAGTCAACCCATCGCTAGACCTGGACCCCTATCCACCATGGCGCATTGTCTGGAAGGCGGAGAGACTTCAGCTGCACGCCTGCTGCCCACATCCATCTGCCCTCTCCTCTGGACAGCATACTGGCCCCCACTGCTGCCGACATCATGGATGGGTCGCCTCCTGGCCCCCTGCACCAATTTTCCGGATCTCTGCTGCCTAGGTCCAGGTGCTCCCACAGCACGGGCTCCGAGTGGAAGCTCCAGCTGCTCCTATTGGTTAGCTTCAGCTGACCGGGTCTCCATCCTACCCACCGCTGTAGTATGGGCCCGGCATGGCTGCACCTGCCGCTGTCGCTTCTGCTCCCGACAACTGCTTCCCTGTCCTCCATCCAGCCGCCTGGTCCCAGCGCTGCAGCACCTACCACTCCTCTGCCAGCTCCAACCTCCCTGTAGTAGCAGAGACCCTGCTCCTTCAGGCCGGCTGCGCTTCCTGGTCAGGTAGACCACTTGACCGGGATGACATCACGCAGGGGGCAGAGCCAACGACGTCACTTCCCCAGCACCCTGCACAGGCCGACGACATGGAATCCATCTAGAGCAGCACCCAGTAGCCAGAGGTCGGAGCTGAACCGACGATCCGGATGGATCCCTGAACGGACTCTGCAGCCGGCGCCTGGTCCAGAGAGTCGCATCAGGGCTCAGTCGCTCCAGTGGTCGGGATCTCCTGGAACGACTCTGAGGTGCAGCAGTTGCAGCCACCTCAGCAGTCCCCCATTGGCGTTCCACAGCTGCAGCTGAGCCTGGAGCCACTGCTGTCCCCTGCTTTCTGCCAAGGCATGGATCTCATGTACAAGTGCCTCCATGACAGTCCAGGTAAGCTACTATCCCGAATGAAACTATCCCCTACCGCCCCTCACCTTATGTACCCCCCACAGTATACCTCCCTCTGACCAATCACAAAATCCCACATCATACCCCTGACCATATACTCCTCCCCTCCAAATTCGAGCCCAAACTCTATCCCTCACCTTAACCCCTTGCTACCAAAAATCATGGCCTAGCAAACCTCCTTAGTCATGCGGCCCTCCCCTTAAGCCCCCTATGGGGGATACAGTCCATGCCATACTGGAACAAAAGGAGTAATCTATAGATATTAGAGAGGCGGAATCCAGCACACACTACAATAAAGATAACTTTCTGTTTCAGCCATTTTGTTCTAACTATTGCTCATGACAGAAGCTCCATGCCTGCCTCAGATGATCATTGCTGCAGCATGCAGATCATTGCTGCAGCATGCAGAGCAACAGATGAATAAAACAGCTGATTGCTGCTGAGAGGTACTCAGTGTGTTCAGTGACTATGTAAGGAGGTCAAGGGATTTAACCCTTGAAATGTTTTCATGCTGCTGTATGTAAATGTTTGCATATTCTATGTACTGTATTATGTCATTTCTCATGTAGGTTTAGACGGATGGTGCACCCTTGGGGACATTAGAGGAGGGCACTTGTAGTGTAGAATTCTTATATATACGGGGTATAGTTTGCAAAGGATCACTAGTTGGGGGCATGTCAGGGATCCAGTTAGGAAGTTATAAAATAGTCAAATAGTACAGGGGTAGGACAGAAGGTGGGGGCATTGAGCACAGCTAGTTCAGTGGGGACTTGACAGGACACCAGGGGGTTAAGTGAAGAAGAGTCGGTCGGGACAAATTGTTAGGGACTTTTTGAAGAGCTAGATTTCCTCGTAGCGGAAGTCAGTCAGGGGTGAACCTTGCTAGAGTGAGGACGTCCATGTTCCCGGTCCTAGGGCAGCCGATGCAAGAAGTGTGGAAGGTACCAGCAACCTCAGTGTAGCCGGTGAAGGATTTACCATGGGAACGTTAGCTAAAGTCTGTGGGCTGACGTAGCAGCAGTGCCAGTGGAAGATCCAATGTGGTAATGCTCAGCAGAAGTGTGCGTGCATGAGCGAAGCAGCGAGTGGGCCACCAGCGAGTATGCAGGCAGGATAACCAGAAGGGAGTGGACGACCTAGTAGATGTGTATTTCTGTGACTGGATTGAAGTGTCTTCAGGGAAAGAAATCGAAGTGCCGTTTTCACCGGGCTCCTCATCCCGATAATACTTTGTGGTCCATTCTGGTGTAGTAGAAGAGAAGAAGCGGAGTTGTGGAAAATGTATTGCTGGTATCGTATAAGACGTGCTTATGGTGTCTTGGATGTGCTGTGCCCGGAGGAGAATAAAGCAGAACAGTTTGACGTTGTACTGGACTCTGATTCTAATTTTTCCATATACTCTGTAACGGGGGAAGAACACCCCAGGAATATAGAGGTAACCGGAGTGAAGAATGCGGTTGACGCCGGTAAGTTCACCCCTCGGCCAACCCTTTACAACTACCTCACCAATCACCTGCTCTGGACTGCTTTATCGTTGGTCCTTTCCTGCTAACTGCGCCCAGGGCACATGCCCCTCCTGCTGCCCACTAGTTACACTCCTCCACGAAGTGGTAACATCTTATGAGTTCTGTTTTAAGGGCAGTGTGGAAATGAAGTTATTGCTCAAGAAATAGACTTGACAAGTTAGGTGATTTGTAAGAAATTACAGGAGTCCACCTATCTCCTCTTAAGGGTTGTAATTTTCAAAACCGTGTTCAACCATGTAGTAAATTATTACTTGTATTGCTCAATATTGTACAGTTTTTTTCCTGTGCATTGTCAAAATCTTCTCATGTTCTTTCTGCTTTGGCATTTTATTTGCTTGGTTATTACGGACTGAAGATGCTCCTTTTAGTAAATGTTGCATAACTAATCTGTGCTACATTGGGAAGACTGATTAATATGTAATTTATTTATTTTATGTTGTGGATTAAGCCTGATATTAAAGAATGAGACAAGGCTTTAGTGACTATCTACCACACATGAACCAGGGAAATCCGCTTTGTTTATCCACATAATCAGGATTTAAGCATTCTATATTTTCTAAATATTCCAATTAAATGTGAAGATAATGTACAGAAAGTTAATCTAACAAAGCAATAGAGAAACTATGTGCTGTTGCCTTTCCGCCTCACCGTTAGGACTTGTGAATGTGGCCAAAATGGAAATCACATTTACTAAGCAATAACTCAAAGCATACAAGAAAGGTCAAGGCCAAATGGCAAATAATTCAAACACAGTAAAATAGAGATTATGTAAAAGATAGGACAAGCAACAATCATAATGTAGAGCTCCAGTCCGCCGCAATAAATCAATACATGAGACTAACTCAACTGGGTTGTAAAAGTAGACCTAATTCTGAGACCTCAGTGGGCAATAAATAATATTTGCAATGAATTACATCTAATGACTAAGGTGCGTGTGTGTGTGTGTTTGCGTGTGTGTGTTTGCGTGCGTGCGTGCGTGTGTGTGTGTGTGTTCGTGTGTGTGTTTGCGTGTGCGTGCGTGCGTGTGTGTGTGTGCGTGTGTGTGTTTGCGTGTGTGGGTGTGTGGGTGTGTGTGTGTGGTAACCCCGACTTATGTGTAACAGCTTAAGAAATGACTATCCACCCATGGAAAAAGGTAAATTAAAAACCTTTGCAATATGATGCTTATGCTCATATATCTTTTGTGCGTTGTCCTTGAAATTTAAAGAAGAGAAGCACCGATTAGACTTTTCATTTTCTTTGCAAATAATGAGTTCTGCCAATTAGCCCCTTTTCAATGAAGTTAGGCAAGTAATGTCGAGATAAATACAGGGACCTTGGCATAATTAGAGAATAGATGCTATTACCAGGTTCTCTTTACACCTGGGGTTATTAATGGCCTCATTAAGAACGCAGTGTTTCTGTTTTGCTATAATTTTGCTCAGTAATCCAGTTATACTTTCAGTAATAGTATGATTATAAATAGAATCCTATTACAGTCTGCAGGGAGAATCCCACCGGTATGTGCCATCCAACAAGTGAATCAATCAAATTAACCTATGGGTGACCTATTACAGGATAGTCCATATGTCTACCTTATATTAAACCACTGGCTTCCTTTCATATACTAAACCGGAAGTTGTAGATCAGGATAAGTAAAATCCTCAAATTACGGTAACTAATCTGAACTAAATATCCATATGGTAATACAAATATGTGTCAGTCATCAACCAAACATTCAAGACCTAGTTAACATCAGAAAGAAAAAAAAAATTACTGGGTAGATAAATTTCAAGGGAATGCTTCAACTAAAAATGGCCCACTGTTTAAACCTTGTTTTATTTTAACCCTTTCACAACATTGAGATTTTCTATTTTTGCATTTTTCACTCCCCTTCTTCCCAGAGCCACATTTTTTTCATTTTTCCATCAATATGGCTCTGTGAGGGATTGCTTTTTTGCAGGACAAGTTGTACTTTTGAGCAAAACCATAGATTTAACCATATAGAGTATCGGAAAACAAGAAAAAAATTGAGAGTGTGATAAAATTGCAAAAAAAGTGCAATTCCACATTTTTTTTTACCATGTTAACTAAATGCTAAAACTGACGTGTCATTATGATTCTCCAGGTCATTATGAGTTTGCAGATGCCAAACATGTCCAGGTTCTTTTGTATTTAAGTGGTGCAGAAAAAATCCAAAGTTTGTGAAAAAAAAGGCACCATTTTCTGAGACCTCTCCACTTTTTGGATTTTGGGGCAGGGTGAGGGCTTATTTTTTGCACAATGAGCTGACGTTTTTATTGATACCATTTTGGGGTAGATATGATGGTTTAATTGCCTGTTATGCATTATATTGCTATGTTGCTGTGGCCAAAAAACATACTTCTGTCGTTTTGATTTTTTTTCTCGTAATGTCATTTACTGATCTGATTAATTATTTTTATAATTTGATAGATTGGGCTATTCTAAACACAATGATACCAATTATTTGTATTTTTTATTGTTTTATTTTGAATGGGGCAAAAGAGCAGTTATTTAAACTTTTAGATTGTTTTAGTTTTATGAATATTTTTAAAAACATTGTTTTTAATTTTCACTTGTTTTAATAGTCTCCTTAGGAGACTTTAAGCTGTAATCTTCTGAAATGCGATTTTCGCTATGTGAAGCAGAATTGATCATCTGCTATGAACGCTGGCCATGGGGCAGCGTTCATAGCAGATAAGCAATGACAATCACATCACCGGTATCTGCTGCAGACCACGGATTGTCATGCCATCGTATCAACGACCCCAAACCATGTGACAGGGGCGCAGATGAGATGAGCTAGTGACTCGCATCCGGTTTGCATGAGTTAAACGCGATTGCACCTGAGGCTGTTAGAGGCACATGACAGCTGATCAGATCAGCTGTCATGTGCCTGAAAATATGTGGGCTCAGCATCGGAGCCTGCATCAAATTTATTTTTTTACCCCTTAACCTACTGAGGTATTTTCGTTTTTGCATTTTCGTTTTTTGCTCCCTTTCTTCTCACAGCCATAACTTTGTATTTTTCTGTCAATATGGCCATGTCAGGGCCTGTTTTTTGCGTGATGAGTTGTACTTTTGACACCATTGGTTTTAACATATCATGTACTGGAAAACGGGATAATATTCCAAGTGTGGTGAAATTGCAAAAAAATTGCAATCCCACAGTTTTTTTTTTATCATGTTCACAAAATGCTAAAACTGACCTACCATTAGGATTCTCCAGGTCATTACGAGTTCGCCAACATGAAACATGTCTAGGTTCTTTTTTATCTCAGTGGAGAAAAAAAATTCCAAAGCTTGTTAAAAAAAAAAAATTGCGCCATTTTCCGATACCCATAGCGTCTCCATTTTTTGTGATCTCGGGTTGAGTGAGGGTTTATTTTTTGCGTGACGAACTGGCGTTTTTAAATGATACCATTTTAGTGCAGATACGATCTTTTGATTGCCCGTTATTGCATTATAATGCAATGGTGCAGCGCCGAAAAAAATTTAATTCTAGCATTTTTATTTTTTTCTTGTCGCTGAGTGATTTAATTCTTTTTTTATATTGATAGATTGGGCGAGTATGAATGCGGTAATACCGATTGGCGGAATTTCTGGCGTGCTTGCCGGAAGCGCGTGTTAAATGCCGCTGTCAGAATTTGATAGCGGCATTTAATTAGTTGACAGCAGCGGATGGATCGCGATTCCACCCGCAGCTGTAAGAGGCACATGTCAGCTGTTCAAAACAGCTGACATGTGCTGGAAAGATGTGGGCTCAGCGTCGGAGCCCTCATCAAAGGGAGAGAGTCCGACATCGACGCACTAATCCGCTCGATGTCGGAAAGGGGTTAAGGTGGTAAAGTTTTTTTTTTTAATTTTTCATATCACAAAATGTATTAAAAAAATAGAAATCTTGTAATTTTCACAATAATTTTGGAGGCTATTTTAGACTTATAATTTCTGTTCTTTACAGATTTTTTCCAAAGTTTAATTAATATTATTGCAATCAGGATTACAATGACAAATAACACGTCTATACACAGTAGATAACACAGGATCCACCATTAACGATAGGCAATGTTACAGTTGACCCTGCTCCCCCATCCTCCCAATGACCTTTGCAGATGCTCATTGGATGCTTCAATACAAAGGAACACGGTGTTATGTTCATGTAGATTTCCTGAAAGTATTTAGATTTTTTTTAAATTCAGATCATGGTATGAAAAATTTAAAAAAAAAATTACTAAAATTTTGAAAACATACACAACATGGAAGCCCGAATTAAACTGTAGGTCATTTTCTGGTGACACATTCCCCTTAAGTTAACTACTTTATTAAAGTTTATATCTACTAAATAGAACTGAACATCACACAAATTCCATTTCCATATTTGAATAGCTATTGAATTTAGCCAGCAATTCAGTTTTAATTTCCAGATATGTGCGAAACTCTGTTTGAGTCTAAGTGCTTTTCAATAACATATTCATGATTATTTC
>VIAB01012952.1:56182-72228 GCA_009801035.1 Oophaga pumilio
TGGGAGACTAGAAGCAGCCACAACCCGATCGGCTCTGCTACATAGAGGCTAAGATCAGATCGCCTCTATATAGCAGAATTACTCACTTGCTTTGAGCGCCGACCACCGAGTGGCGCTCGCAGCAAGCCGGCACAGACAACCAAAGAGGTCTCCAGGAGATCTCTAGTTGTCATGCAAATGAACCGGTGACCTGTGATCACGTTATCACCAATGTGCGGATTTCTGGCCCGATGGCCGGAAACGCGAGTTAAATGCTGCTGTCAGTGTTCGACAGTGGCATTAACAGGTTAATAACTGCATGTGGATCGTGATTCCACCCGCGGCTATTCTGGGCACATGTCAGCTGTAGTGGTGATCGAGTATGCTCGTTGCTCGAGTTATCTCTGAGTATTTTGGCGTGCTCGGAGATTTAGTTTCTATTGCCGCAGCTGCATGATTTGCAACTGCTTGACAGCCTGAATACATGTGGGGAATGCCTGTTTGTTAGGGAATCCCCAGATGTATTTGGGCTGTCAAGCAGCCGCAAATCATGCTGGAGACAGAAACTAAATCTCCGAGCACGCACAAATACTCGGAGATCACCCGAGCATGCTCTTGGAAACCCGATCAACATGCATACTCGCTCATCAGTAGTCAGCTGTTCAAAACAGCTGACATGTCTCGGGAAAGATGTGGGCTCACCACTGGAGCCCACATCAAAGGGAGGGAGTCCGATGTCGGCGTACTATTACGCCTGACGTCGGAAAGGGGTTAATGGGGCAGTGCTTGTTACCAATTTTTTGTTTTCAATGAGAGAATCTGTGAAAAACATTGCAGCATGATGTAATTTCACTCTGAAATCAGATGCCACTCGACCATTCAAGTGTGTTGTAAACATGGGACTGCACTCACGTGACATTCATCTGAGTACATTCCGATTTCCACAGATTCACACAATGTAGAAGATGGATAAATTTTGTTCTCCATCTTCTCCACACAGTGGGCTATGGTTCTCTCATCCAAGAGAATAGGATCACACTTTTCCGGGACGTCCCTCCTGACAGCACAACCAGGAGGAACACAGAAGAGGTTAAATAGCCCCTCCCCACCACAACCATTCACTGTTTTTCCTGTCCCTATCAGGGACAGACGCCAAGGAGCGCAGAGGTTCGAAGAAGTACCTGTATCTGACAATCCCCTGGGACATCAGAACCCGGTCGAGCGTCAGGCTCCCGGGAACAGCTGCATCCCTCTCTAGAGGGCTCTGGGCCGTAGAGTCCTGGTCCACGGACGGACTCTGCACGGGCGCTGATACCGAGAGAGGTCCCTCAGCGCCTGAATTGAGCTGGTTGCTCCTATTTTCTGCCCTATCCCTTCCGGGGGCTCTGGGCAGCAGCTGCTGTTCCGGCTGAAGGTATCTGGCGTCTGCGGCCGGGGATTTCCGGTGCGCCACGTCATCGGAAGGCGCGCCGGTGACTACTTCCGGTTTCCAGGTTTCCGGCCGGCGTCTTCCCTCCCCTCAACTCTGGAGGATCAGGCACAGTCCCAGGGTGCTTCAGATCCCCACGCATGTGGTGCGGCAGGCTGGATGACAATGGGGGGAGGCGGGACTTCAGACAAGACACCGGCTTCTGAATCGCAGAGACGGCCGGCGTGCGTTCCAGGAGGAGCATGCGCAGTATGGCCAGAGTCTGGTGATTTCAAGATCAACAGGAGCTGGGCTCGGAAGGATGACGTATAAGATGTCTTGATGCCGGGTAAGGCGGACTATTTAAAGATGGAAAACTGACAGCACATTTGACTTGGTAAAGATGGAGAGTGGTAGCTGTCCTGACGTCCAATCCTTAGAGCCAGCCCCGGACCATGTGAGTAGGAGATAATAGGAGTCTCCTAATGGGTCACCAGATTCAGAGCTTTAGGCCCTTCTTTATATTTATTTCAGGATAAGTATGCGCCTAAACGAGAAACTATAGCGACCAAACGGAAGGCTAACAGATGCCCCCTATGCTCAACCAAACTCCCAGAAGGACATCTTAAAAAAATTATGCGAAGGATGCATATCTAGATTACTGAATGAGGAGCAGACCCCTTTACTGGACAGCATTAGATCCATGATCAGGGAGGAAGTGCAGGCGACAGTATCAACACTGGTACCAGCACAATCCCCCTATCCCAAGAAACCGAGATGCGATGAGGATCCAAGCTCTGAGGAAGGAGAGGTGTCGGCCTAATCTATTTCAAATTCAGACGGGGGCGAATGTTCTTCAGCGATACTTCCGGAAGGAAGGAAGGAAGAAAAATATCTGTTTTCGTCTGAAAATACCGATATACCCGTGCAAGCCGTCAGGAGTACCATGAAAGCGGAGGACTCCGCAGAGCCTTTAACAATCCAGGATGAAATGTTCTGGGGGCTGAGAGCTCGCAGGAATAGAGTCTTTTCCGTAGATCATCACATAACAGCAATAATTTTGGAAGAATGGGAGGACGAAGAGAAGAAACTTGTAGTCCCAAAGGACTTTAAATACCGCCTTCCATTCGACCCGGAGGAAATTAAGGTATGGGAATCCGTACTGAAAATTGACATTCTCGTGGCTACCCAAGAAGACAGCAATTCCATTAAAAGACTCGTCCGGCCTTAAGGATCCAATGGACAAGAGATCGGAGGACCTCCTCAAGAAAGCCTGGGAGTCATCGGCGGCCACCATGAAGGCAAATATTGTGGCTACTTCAGTGGCCAGGTCAATGAGTCTATGGGTGGATGAATTAGAGAACCAGATCATAAACAAAATACACAGAGAGGAAATCCTAAGGTCATTACCACTATTGAAAATGGCGACCGACTTTATGGCAGATGCCTCAGCAGAATCTGTCCGCTTTTCTGCAAGAAACAACGCACTGTCCAATGCAGCGAGGCAGACTCTGTGGCTTAGGTCATGGACGGGGGATACCCATTCAAAGAACAAGCTTTGTTCAATACCCTTCTCTAGCCTACACGTCTTCGGCCCAGTACTGGACGACTTACTGGAAAAGGCGTCCGATAAGAAGAAAGGCTTCCCTGAAGAAAAACCGAAGAAGATACCGCCCTTTCAGAGGACTCGCTCCCACCTCAGGCAGGACTATAAAGGGAAGGGGAAGTCTGGAAGATGGAGTTACCCCAAAGGCTGCAAAGGGAGAAGTTCCTTTCAGGATCAAAGACCAAGACCCAGCAGGCAATGATGCCAGAAGGGTTGGAGGGAGACTCCAGTGCTTCCTGGAAGGTTGGCAAGAGTTCACTCTGAATCCATGGATTCTGAATACAGTGGCGCAGGGGTACAGAATAGAATTCACCCAGTTACCCCCCCAGGAGATATTGTCTAACCCAGTCCCAGTCTCCAACAGTCCATCAAAGGCTCCTGAGAGATATTCAGGATCTTTTAGAAATGAGGGCCATAGTGCAGGTTCCTCACTCCCAGAGATTTCGGGGACATTATTCAACCCTCTTTTCCATAAAAAAAACCAGAGGAGACTATCGAACAATAATCAATCTCAAATCGCTAAACCGGTGGGTAGCTTACAAACAATTAAATATGGAGTCACTCAGGTCCGTTATACCATTAATAAAGAGGGATTCGGTAATGAGCACACTAGATTTAAAATGTGCTTATTACCATGTGCCTATCCATGCCTCACATCAGCAATACGTCAGGTTCGCTATAAAGGACCAAAACGGAATACAGCATTTTCAGTTCAGATGTCTGCCGTTCGGTCTCTCTTCGGCCCCTCGGATCTTCACCAAGCTCATGGCCAAGGCTATGGCTTTCTTAAGAGAAAGAAACATTCTCATCATCCCCTACTTGGACGACCTGCTGCTGGTGGCAGACTCTCCACAGCAGATGGAAGAAAATCTAACAACTGTGTCAGTCCTGAAAAGGCTGGGATGGCTCATAAATCTAGAAAAGTCAGATTTCAGACCAGAGAGAGAGAACTTGTTTCTCTGAGTTCTCCTGAATTCAGAACAGGAACACTCTTTCCTTCCACTACACAAGCAACAAACAGTCAGACGAGATCCAGTCGATAAAGAAACAGAAATATATCTCCATAAGGAAAGCCATGAGAATCCTGGGCCTGATGACCTCATGTATTGCCAGTATTCAGTGGAGTCAGTTCCATTCATGGAACCTACAGCAGGAGGTCCTTGCAGCATGGGATGGCAGGGAGGCATCATTGGACATCAGGATGCGGCTATCCGGAAAGGTAAAGAGGTCTCTGTCTAGGTCAGGGGTCTCAAACTGCATTCCTCGAGGGCCGCAAACCGTGCATGTTTTCAAGATTTCCTTAGCATTGCACTAGGTGCTGGAATCATTATCTGTGCAGGTGATTAAATTATCATCTGTGCAATACAAGGAAATCCTGAAAACATGACCTGTTTGTGTCCCTTGAGGAATGCAGTTTGAGACCTCTGGTCTAGGTGGACCAGTGCAGCGAACCTCGAGAAAGGAAGACCATGGCTGACGTTCCCGTGTATCAGCATCACTATGGATGCAAGCCTTAAAGGCTGGGGGATCACATGGAAGGAAGTTACCTCCAAGGAACTTGGCCCACAGAAGTACGCAACAGGTCTTCAAACCACAGTGAGCTCAGAGCAGTTTGGGAAGCACTAATAAGACAACTCAACAGCAGTAGCCTTCCTTTTACACCAGGGAGGCCCAAGGCACCGTCACTTGCAGGATTTGTCAGACGCAATATTTTCCTGGGCAGAACTGACAGTAAAATCAATCACAGCGGTACACCTGAAAGGCTCAAACAATCAGGTGGTAGACTTTCTAAGCAGGGAAAAAGTCCAATCCTCAGAGTGGTCTCTAAACCAGGAGGTCTTTGTGCAGCTGACCCAACGCTGGGGGACACCGGAAATGGACTTATTCACATCAAGAAAACATACAAAAACAAAAGTTTTTTTTCTTAACTCCAGGAGGCACACTCCCGGGATAGACGCATTAGCACAGAGCTGGAATATGACACTCGCGTACGCCTTTCCACCACTTGCTCTAATACCGAGAGTCCTGAGAAAGATCCAGGAGAGCCAGGCATCTGTAATCCTAATAGTCCCATACTGGCCCAAAAGGAGCTGGTTCTCCCTATTAAAATGGATGGCCTTGGAAGACCCAATCCTTTTACAAGCAAGACCGGACCTCTTAGTTCAGGGCCCTCTACTTCAACAAAACCCTGAGATGTTACAGTTGTTGGCTTATATCTTGAGAAGGAGATCCTGAGGTCAAAAGGATTGTCGGAACTAGTCATCGCTACCATGTGGAAAACCGGTGACTTCAGCAATATATCGAAAGATCTGGAAAAATTTCTGTTCACAAAGTTCAGTTCCAGTATCCATCTCCCAAGATCCAGACATTCTCCAGATTCTGGACTTCCTTCAATCTGGCTTTCATAAAGGCTTGAGGCCTTTGAAAGTACAGATTTCAGCCCTAAGTTCCTTTTTTTGACTCTCCAATAGCTAATCATCCCTGTGTAGTGAGATTCATTAAAGCTACTCAGCGTATTAGACCCACAATACGCAGCTCAGTGCCTCCCTGGGATCTCAACTTGGTTTTGAACGAACTGTGCAAAAAACCATACGAGCCTCTTAGGCACAACTAAGATCGGTGACTCTCAAAGCCCTCTTCCTAGTAACAATAACATCGGCAAGGCGTATTGGTGAGATTCAAGCCCTCTCCAGAAGAGACTTATACTTGAAGATTCAAGAGGACTGTATCGTCTTAAGACTGGATCCCGCCTTCCTTCCCAAAGTTGTTTCAGACTTCCATAGGAATCAGGAAATTATAATACCAACTTTTTGCCAAAACTACAGCAATGAGAAAGAATTCTCTCTTCACCTGCTGGACGTAAAGAGGACAGTTCTTCATTATTTAAAGATCACAGAGAGCTGGAGAGTGGACTCTAATCTCTTCATCCAGATGGCTGGAAGGAACAAAGAGAAGAAGTCGTCCAAAGCTACTTTAGCTAGATGAATAAAATCAGCCATTAGCACAGCATATGTCTCGGCGGGAAAGACCCCACCGGAAAGCCTCAAGGTTCAGTCACTGAGTACAATCTCTGCTTCTTTAGCATAAAGTGCGGGGGCCTCAATGGACCAAATATACAGAGCGGCAACTTAGTCCACGTTAAATACTTTTTGCAGACACTATAAGCTGGACGTTCTGTCAAACTAACTAGACGGCCTTTGGGAGGAAAGTCCTCCAAGCAGTAATGCCACGCTAGTAGGAGTTATTTGGTATTTCTCCTGGTGGTGCTGTCAGGAGAGACGTCCTGGAAAGTAGGAATTAGACCTACCGGTTATGGTATTTCCAGGAGTCCATCATGACAGCACCCCTTATATACCCTCCCTTGAAGTTCCTGTTGGATATGTGATTCGAACATGTGTGCAGAGGAAGTTCAATAACGTAGCGTTGCATCCATCCTGGTGTGGTACTTGGGAAAATCACTGAAGGGTGGTGATAGGGAGTGGCTATTTAACCTCTTCTGTGTTCCTCTTCCTATCAAGGATACGAAGGACAACCTCCTGGTGGTGCTGTCATGATGGACTCCTGGAAATACCATTACCGGTGGGACTAATTCCTACTTTCTTGACACTCCGATCAACCTCTGATCAGCGTTTGCTTAGAGTGTCATTAGCATAATCAATCTCATGATTCTCTCGGATGAGAAAATCTACATGTGATCGTGGCCTTAAAATGAGTCTGTCCGCACAAAACAAGCACGTAGGAAGGTGCACTTAAATGTTTGGCCACGCCAAGGGCGCACTAAGTGCCTGTGTTTGGTTTGAACAGTCACTCTGTTCTGACACAGTCCCTTTAATCCATTTCCGACATGACGTACAGTCATATGTCCGGTCTCTGACTTTAATGCAGTCTCGCAAATCGAACCCCCATCTTTTTTTTTTTTTTAAATCAGATAAATTTTTATTAATTAAATATCAAAACATAAATCAGCAAAGTCAATTTGTCAAAAGTAAGCAAGTTCAGATATTACAAAATATCACCCTACCCTTAACCCCCCCCCCCTTTTAATGTATACAAACAGCAGTATAACAATAATATACATTAATATAACATACACTTTTTGGGATCCTCACCTCTCCACCCAGGGCTTCCACAATGTTTCAAAAGTACTTCCCTTTTTTCTTTTAACATATATACTCTTTTCTATGCTTACAATAATGTCAGATTGTCTATAAAATTCCCGCAACATCGGTGGATCTTCATTTGTCCAATATCTAGTGATCAGGTTTCTTGCAATATATAGTAATCTGGCAATTGCCAGCTTATGACAATTATGTACCCGGATCTCCTCCACGTATCCCAAAATACACACCACTGGATCCCTCTCAATTCTGCAGCTATATGCTCTTCCAATTGCAGCGCACACTTCTAGCCAAATTATATTAAATTCTGAACATTGCCATAGCATTTGTAGAATCCCGGCCCCTTCAACCCGACACCTAGGACATTCTGAAGTGTCTCAGTCCGGCTTTGCACAATCTGTCTGGAGTCCTATATACTCTATGGATTACATATACTTGTGAAAGTCTGGCCGGCTCACTTAGTGACAGTTTGGGTATATATTCCATTATTTCTTCCCATTTATCCTCCTCTATCCTTACCACTTCTTCCTCCCATTTCTCTTTTGCTTTCATCGGGTATCTTTTTAGGAAGGTGAACAACAGGTCTCTGTAAATAACTGACACAATCCTCTTGTCCCTCCTTTTGCACATATATAATCCACCAGGATATCCTTGTGAACCTTCATATTCACCAATTTGCTCTTTGTCGTGTAGGCATGATGAAACTCTCTGTATTGAAACCTACAGACCTCCGGTAGCCCGTAAGTCTCCTGTAATTTCTCAAAGGATAACAGACCTTGCCCATCCCGTATCCAGCCAATATAATGTATTCCCAATCTCTTCCAGATTTTAAAGTCCCCCATTTTAACAAACTCCGGCAGAGTATCATTTTGCCATATCGGAGAAAAATTAGTCAAATGTTCCACACCCCTAATCTTCTTAATTGCCTCCCACACTCTTTGAATCAATATCAGAGTGAGGTAAACCCTCCCAAACTTCCAAAAACTACCTGCTTCCAAACCCTGAACCAATGGATTCCTTCCCAAAATTTGAACCAAATTCCTTTCTATTGAGCCTATACCATCTAGCTCCCTCCAGCCCCTCATATGTTGACCCTGCGCAGCTAAATAATAAACCCAAGGGTTTGGAAGTGTCAGTCCACCCCATCTTTAGGCCTCTGCAGCATTTCTAACCTAAGCCTCGGCTGCTTTTTCCCCCAGACAAGATCTCTGAAGATAGAATTGATGGTACGAAACCACCTTTTGGGTAGCCATACTGGGGTACTGTGCAATACATACAGTAATTGGGGCATCAGAATCATTTTAATCAAGTTTATTTTCCCCACCACTCAGAGATGTAGTCTACCCCACGCCCCTATTTTATTCCTAAATTTACCCAACAGCTGGGCCAGATTCAGGTCTATGTAGCTCGAGAGCGGAAGTGACACTTGGATACCTAAATATTTATACTGTGGAACAACAGCCAACTTGCTTCCCTCCCCCATTATCAGGAGCTCATCTTCCTTAACATCTACCACTAGATTATTGGATTTCTCCCAATTGATTACTAGGCCCGATATATTCCCCAACATCTTAAGGATGTTCATCGCTCCCAATAATAACTTTCCAGAATCTTCCAAAAAAAGTGGTACGTCATCTGCGTATAGGGCTATTTTCTCCTCTATCATTCCATATCTAAACCCTTTGATTGAGGCCTCATTTCTAATTGTGTGTGCCAAGGGTTCCACAGCCAACGCAGAAAGTATCGGAGACAGCGGACACCCCTGTCTAGTCCCTCTGTGAAGGCTAAATCTATCAGACATTTGCCCATTAACTCTAATCCTAGCAGTCGGAGATGTATACAGTAATTGCACCCATGATACAAAATTTGGCCCAAACCCAAAACTCCTCAAGACTTCCCAAAGATAGCCCCATTCAATACTATCAAACGCTTTACACGCATCCAGCGACACCACTACCCTACAACCCCCATTGTTTGCCGACAGCTGCAGATTCAAAAATAGTCTGCGCAAATTTATTGCTGTAGATTTGTTTGGCATAAAACCAGACTGATCAGGATGAATAAGGTTCTGAAACACATTCGTTAGTCGATTAGCCAGGATCTTAGGAAGAACTTTAACATCCGCTGTCAGCAACGAGATGGGCCTATAGGATTCTGCCAATTCCGGGTCTTTACCCTCCTTTGGAATAACCACCACTACCGCCTCTCTCATGGACATTGGCAACTCCCCTTCCTTTAGTGCCTCCTCAAAGACCGCCTTCAATTTGGTCACTGTTACCCCCCTTAAGTGCTTATAGATCTCGCCTGGAAGACCATCCGCCCCAGGGGCCTTATTGTTCGTCATTGACATGATAGCAGTTTCAATCTCCTTTTCCGTTATGGGCTCTTCCAACCTACTTCTATCACTGTCCTTAATGTTAGGAAGTTTCGCCCTTCCAAGAAAATCTTTTATGTTTTCTCAAGAAGCCCCCAACCCAGAGGTATACAACTGCTTGTAGAACTCTCTGAATTCCCCCAAAATGTCCTCTGTGGTTAGTAACACTACCCCTTCATCCGTCCTTAGCTTATACACATATGAAGAGTCCTTCTGCACCGCTGACACTACTGAGAGCAAATGACCCACCCTTTCCCCTTCCTCATAAAATTGTGTTTTCTGGAAAGCTACCTCTCCTTCTCTCCGCTTTTTTCATATGTATCTTATTAACTACTTCCTGGGCTCCTCTAAGCCTTTTTTGATTTTCCACTGATGGATTTGCCGCCATATCCATTTCTGCCTTCTCCAGCGTCTCCATAACCGCCCTATCTTCTGATCTGGTCTTGGACTTACACTTAGATATCTCCCGAAAAAGGAGGCCCCTAAGAAAGGCTTTCATGGCATCCCAGACTACCCGCTTGTTAGCGCTACCTTCGTTAAATTGCCAATATTCTTTCAATTCCCTCTCTATGATATCCATATTAATATGTGCAAGCTATAATGGGTGCATCCTCCATCCACCCTCCCCCGCCCAGTCTTTCTTCCTACCTGTTTAATAGACAACTCTATGGGCTTGTGACCCAAAATTACTCTCGGGAGGTATTCCACTCCACAGACCATACGCGTCATTAGTTCATTACCCAGTGCCATATCTATCCTTGAAAGAGACCCGTGTCTAACCCCATCTTTAAAGGCAGATTATAACTTAATTATTCAGCCACCATCTGGTTTCAATAGTCACAGGTGGAGAGGAGCTCCCCCTGAGGCTTTTTACTTGTTAAATGCCGCTGTCAATCCTAATGAAAAAACATAAAATAAAAATTCAAATCACCCCCTTTTGTCACATTAAGAATAAATGTTTTCAACTGCTGAAACACAGCAATAAAATGCAATAAGAAGCAATCAAATCATCGTATTTACCCCAAAATGGTATTCATAAAAAAGTCAGCTCAGGGCGCACAGAAAGTAAGCTCTCGAACAGCCCCATATCCCAAAAATTGAAAATGGTACAGGTCTTGGAAAATGGTGACACAAGCAAAGAATTTATTTTTTTTTACAAATTTCACCCAAAAAAAATTTTCACCACTGAAATAAAAAAAAAAAAAACTATGCATGTTTGGTATTTGTGTAAATTTACTGACCTAGAGAATCATATTGCTAGGTCAGTTTTACCGTGTAGTGAACATCGTCAACAAAACCCACAAAAAACAACTGTGTAATTGCACTTTCTTTGCAATTTCATCGCACTTGGAATTTTCTTTCCTTTTCAGTGCATCACATGATAAAATTAATAGTGTTATTCAAAAGTACAACTCGTCCCACAAAAGAAACAAGCTTTCATATGGCTATGTGGATGGAAAAATAAAAAGTTATGGCTCTTGGAAGAAGTGGAGGAAAAAACTAAAATTGGCTGCAGCGTGAAGGGTTTAAGGTTCACTGGCTAGAGCAGTGGTCCCCAGCCTTTCTGACCTTAAGAGCCACATTCAGCTGAGAGTCGCTAACCACATCCAGTTTCCACCCCCTTACAGTAGTGGTGTGATGTATGGTATACAGTTCATATAGCGTCTTGTGCTTGGGTGCGAGGAAAACACATGAGACACAGGTTTGATATGGAATGACTTGTATTACTTCATACAAGTAGGCAAAAGGGTCACACAGTTTGCAGGTACAGAGGCAGGAGACACAGCAGGCCAGAGTAACTTTAAGCTTAGCAATAACTCTCCACAACAGGTTCAGGATCTCTTCTCTGTTACCGTAATTCCCTTGCAAACGTGAATTTACCAAACAGCAGGTTTCCAGAGTCCACAAGTGTTCCAAAGTTCCTCAGTAGGAAATGGCTGGAGTACAAAGTCCAAGGTTTCCAGGAGTCAGGTCACAGGCTGACTGCAGGCTTGATTCTGAAGCACTGATTGCTCAGCTGAGGCTGCTTAAGAGGCAAGAGGGAGAGAATCAGGGCGGGAACATGAAAGCTGGAAACTCCATATTGACTGAGGGCAAGATAGCTGCAGCAAGACAGAAAGCAAAATGGCCGACGGAAAAACTGAGTTTCAAAAAACATGTCAAAGAGACAAAGAACCTTACAAGTGGTAACCAAAGCCTCCATTACTGGTTTAATGATGACCAAAGCTTTTCCACAGAATACCAAGAGGCAGAGCCAAGGGTTCCCACAAAACCCCCATTCGGTATTCTCTCGAAAAGCACTCCCAACACATCACATCCAGCTTCAAGCACCTCCAGGTAGTATCATTCTGTCTCCAGCTTACAATGATTAAATCATCTCTAATCCCTTAAGACCAGTATATGTGCACCCAGATCTGCTCTCCTTTGCAGGGCTACTCACAAAATTTGTTAATTTGCACGTTAATGACTGGGCCAATTTTTAGAATTCTGACCACTGTCCCTTTATGAGGTAATAATTCTGGAACGCTTCAACGGTGACAGTTTTTTCATGACACATTGTACTTCATGATAGCGGTAACATTTCTTTGATATGACTTGCGTTTATTTGTGAAAAAAATACGGAAATTTGGAGAATATTTTAAAAATTTCACAATTTTCTAACTTTGAATTTTCATGCCCTTAAATCACAGAGCTATGTCACACAAAATACCATTTCCCACATGTCAACTTTACATCAGCACAAATCTGGAACCAAACTTTTATATTTTTGTTAGGAAGTTATAAGGGTTAAAAATTGACCCAACGATTTCTGAGTCTAACAACTTTACAATTTTTTTTTTTTACTTATTTCTAACTTTTGTTTACTTTGTCCCACTATGGGACAATCATTTTTTGCAGGCTGATCTCTTCTACAGCGAGGGGATGCAACAGCATCTCCGTTCTGTAGAAACAGTCAGACAAACTTGCTCATCATGCACTGGGCATGATCAGCAAGTTTTCTAGGTCTGGTGACCCAGATGTCGTCATGACGACATCGAGTCACCATGGCAACGTTCGGTACCCCCCTAACGCCGCGGGGTCTCCAATCCAAAGGCAGAGAGACTGACACCTGGCGGCGATCGCCCGCAAACCCCCCGTGTGCGCAGGTGATCGCACAGACGATCGTGCAGATGTAATAATCTGTCCCTGGTCAAATAGGCCCATGGCACAAGGATGGATTATTACATCTGATGTCAGAAAGGGGTTAAAGATGATGGCCTATCATTAGAATAGGTTATTAATATAACATTGGCGGTAAACTGACTCTTGGCAACCCTTCCGATAACTGTGGGAGTGGGCCGCAGCACTTGGGTTAGCCAGATTGTCGGATATGGGCATGACAGTAAATGTGCAGTAGGTTGTTAGCTTAGGGCCCTCACTCCTAATGTGTCTACATTCATACCTTGTATTGAATTTGTCTGTACAGTGGATATGGAAAGTATTCAGACCCCTTTAAATTTTTCACTCTGTTTCATTGCAGCCATTTGGTAAATTCAAAAAAGTTCATTTTTTTTCTCATTAATGTACACTCTGCACCCCATCTTGACTGAAAAAAAAACAAATAGAAATTTTTGCAAGTTTATTAAAAAAGAAAAACTGAAATATCACATGGTCATAAGTATTCAGACCCTTTGCTCAGTATGGAGTAGAAGCACCCTTTTGAGCTAGTACAGCCATGAGTCTTCTTGAGAATGATGCAACAAGTTTTTCATACCTGGATTTGGGGATCCTCTGCCATTCTTCCTTGCAGATCCTCTCCAGTTCCATCAGGTTGGATGGTAAACGTTGGTGGACAGCCATTTTCAGGTCTCTCCAGAGATGCTCAGGTTTAGGTCAGGACTTTGGCTGGGCCAGTCAAGAATGGTCACAGAGTTGTTCTGAAGCCACTCCTTTGTTATTTTAGCTGTGTGCTTAGGGTCATTGTCTTGTTGGAAGGTGAACCTTCGGCCAAGTCTGAGGTCCAGAGCACTGTGGGAGAGGTTTTCATCCAAGATATCTCTGTACTTGGCCGCATTCATGTTTCCTTCAATTGCAACCAGTCGTCCTGTCCCTGCAGCTGGAAAACACCCCCATAGCACGATGCTGCCACCACCATGTTTCACTGTTGGGATTGTATTAGGCAGGTAATGAGCAAGTGCCTGGTTTTCTCCACACATACCGCTTAGAATTATCACCAAAAAGTTCTATCTTTGTCTCATCAGACCAGAGTATCTTATTTCTCATAGTCTGGGAGTCCTTCATGTGTTTTTTTAGCAAACTCTATGCGGATTTTCATATGTCTTGCACTGCGGAGAGGCTTCCGTCGGGCCACTCTGCCATAAAGGCCCAACTGGTGGAGGGCTGCAGTGATAATTGACTTTGTGGAACTTTCTCCCATCTCCCTCCTGCATCTGTGGAGCTCAGCCACAGTGATCTTGGGGTTCTTCTTTACCTCTCTCACCAAGGTTCTTCTCCCACGATTGCTCAGTTTGGCTGGACGGCCAGGTCTAGGAAGACTTCTGGTTGTCACAAACTTCTTCCATTAAGGGTTATGGAGGCGACTGTGCTCTTAGGCACCTTGTGTACTGCAGAAATTCTTTTGTTACCTTGGCCAGATCTCTGCCTGTCTCTGAGCTCCTTGGCCAGTTCCTTTGACCTCATGATTCTCATTTGGTCTGACATGCACTGTGAGCTGTGAGATCTTATATAGACAGGTGTGTGCCTTTACAAATCAAGTCCTATCAGTTTAATTAAACACAGCTGGACTCCAATGAAGGCGTAGAACCATCTCAAGGAGGATCACAAGGAAATGGAGAGCATGTGTCGTAAATATGAGTGTCTGAGCAAAGGGTCTGAATACTTATGACCATGTGATATTTCAGTTTTTCTTTTTTAATAAATTTGCAAAAATTTCTACATTTCCGTTTTTTATCAGTCAACATGGGGTGCAGAGTGTACATTAATGAGAAAAAATGATCTTTTTGCATTTACCAAATGGCTGAAATGAAATAAAGTGACAAATTTAAAGGGGTCTGAATACTTTCCGTACCCACTGTATATGTCACTGCTTAATTGTAAAGTGCTTATCAATATGTTTGCACTATATAAAATTATTATTTATAATGTGCACTAACTTTTATTTGCTGTTATGTCTAGGTGCAGCCAGGACCACTTCCGTGTCCTATTTTTTATCCTGAAAAACAGGAAATTATTCTGCCAGGTGATGGATTATGGGTCTTAAGATTCCCTTATTCATATGTGACAGAGCGAGGACCTTGTTACCCTCCAAAAGAAAATCAACAACTGATCAGCTACAAAGTGATGAGAGGGGTGTTAAAGACTGTCACACTATAGTGCAAAGACGCTTTACATGTTATCAGTTACCCATGTTGAATTATGTTTTTTGGATATGACAAGTGATTTTGTAACTGCAGAATCAATAATTTTGTCTTATTTCTAATCTAAATCTCACGGCATAAAAGGAGAAAGTGTTTCACTTCACTTTGTGAATTGTCTGAGTATATTTAATTTTTGCCATTTACCGGTATGTATATATGTATACTTGCATAATTTAACAGACCAAGGCTAAGTTCACACAGGGTGATTTTGCTGCTTTTTATTTCTGGAGCAAAATCTGATTTTCTTGGCAGGAAAGAAGCTGCGGTGTTTTTTGTTGCGGATTTGGTGCGTTTTTTTTTTCTTTGTCCATGCTAATGTCCTTGACTTTTCAGCAGCAAAAAACGCAAATAATGATACCTGCGTTTTTGCTGCGTTTTTTCAACACCCTTTCAAGCCAATGGGTGAAAAACACTGCAAAAACGCTGAAAGAAGTGACATGCTCTATGTACAAAAAAAAACGAAGCAAAGCACAAAATCCTGATGACACAAAAAAAACAATGTGTGTGCATGAGATTTCTGAAATATCATAGGCTTTGCTGGTAATGGAAAAAACAGCTGAAAATTAGCATTAAAAATGCTGAAAAAAAAACGCCCTGTGTGAACAAACCCTAAAACAGGAATTAGTGTCTCTTGGCACAATAATTGTGGTGATGAGTGCCAGTAGTGTATGCGATCTGCTGACACAGCTTTTTCTTTAATTGAACCAAGTAATTGCCTGTAACTAAGGTTCCAATAACCTTAAAATTTCACAGTGCTGTGAAAAACTTAGTCACCTTTTTAATGCTTGCTATTACTGTACACACCCTGAAGTCTAATTTACCCAAAAATCCCATTAATTGGAAGCGAACACATTTATATCTTTGCTTATTCACCTTCTGGCCAAGCATGATGGAAGATCAGAGGGGGAGGGGTACAAAGTAACTTTGTATAAATTTTTCAGATTACCAAAAAATGTGCACACTTGTCAATAATACGACCATGTAATGTGTTCTGTGTCCTCTTTTATTTGTTTTTTCGCTATAAAGATTACTGCTTGCTTGTGAGCATCATATAAGCTAATCATGATGCATACACGTAGCATAATGTGTATATGTAATAAATCTATATACCGTATTTTTTGGACCATAAGACGCACTTTTTTTC
>VIAB01012953.1:57568-69523 GCA_009801035.1 Oophaga pumilio
GACTACTTGTAGCAAATACCCTTCTATACCACACGTTGCTAGTTGGTTGTCTACTTAATCACTGTTTTCATGTCATTTGAAAAACAGATTTGAAGTTACCTTCTGGATTATTAAGAGATGAATCCAACCTCATTGTCTCCAGCAAATGCTCCAGAATCTTATCGGCTGTTCCAGACATAACGGTGTATCTTAAGACATGGACCAAAACATTAACATTAGCTGAAATAATAAACAACCCCAATAATCCTCATTACGTGGTATAAAACTGATAGGTACTTACTTATGATTTCCAGGCACTGAGGTTGGTAAGTTATTCCCAGATAGCTGAGAACTTTTCTCCAGGACTAATACCACTTTACCGTGCTCCTTTAGACGCACCGTGTTGGCTTCTACGTCCTACAGGCAAGATCGTAAGCTTATGGTCATGCTCAGAGTATATTGCACTTATGAGAACAAAAGATTAAGGGACATAACAACTATCTATTATCAAATTAGATTTACTGACCCTAAGAATCCGGTTGAAGTCATGTTTGTCAACACGTAGGAAGTGGCAGTTGTCCTCTCTCAGTACTATGGTCGCAGCTCTTGGGGCATCATTGACGAGAGCAAGTTGTCCAAAGTCATCTCCTTCATGAAGTGTGGTGACTAAACCCTGCCATAAAATATTACTGTGAGCTCAAGAATTAGCATGAGACCAGACCGGAGTTTGTAGGATTTTTCAGACACAGACAGAGATCTACTCCTTTGTTTCAGCACAATAAGGCTGTGTTTCCATGGTACGGAAACACAGCGCTTTGGACGGAGCGGAAATTCCGCTCCGCCCAAAGCCCCGCCCCCTTTTGAACGCGCGCTCTTTCCGGATGTGTTCAGGACACCTCCGGAACACATCCGGAATGATCGCAGGGCTACATAGCCCTGTGTTATTTCCCTTGCGGCGACGCAGCGTCGCCGCAAGGGACTAGGACATGCTGCGGTCTGAAAAGAGGCGCCGCATGTCCGGAAACGCAGGTCTTCCGCCTGCGTGTTTTGCAGCATAGTGGAGACGGGATTTCTTAAAATCCCCTCCACTATGCTGTAACATCTGGACGCTGAGTGTTTGACGCTGCGCCAACGCACAGCGTCAAACACGCAGCTAATCCGGACTGTTTCCTGATAGTGGAAACATACCCTAATAAAGCTCAATACAATATAATATTTCTATTTCTTTTTTCCACTAATAATCAAAGCGCTGTACAAAACATGAGACTTGCAGAGATAAATAGCTAGTTGTCAGGTGGAATTTGATGGGCACATTTCTTCATTCAACCATATTAAATTGGTTTTCTCACGGAAAAAGTTAATTTCCATCAACACTTGAATTAATAGATCTTGGAATAATAATAACTTCCACAACTGGATGTTTAAAAAAATGTCCCTGTGCTGGGATAACCTTATAAATGTGCCCCTGCTGTGTACTGTGTAATGGGGGTCTGACCATACAGGAACATGGTCTGATCATACCACAGCTCCTGGACAAGGAGGAAGCAAAAGAGAGTATACAGACAGGACAGCAGCTGATTTTTTCTGGTGAAACATTGCTTAAAAACAGGCAGTGAAATGTTTTGCCTCATAAAAATAATCGGCTGTGCTCCCATGCTGTCCTGTCTGTATACTCTTTTGCTTCCCCTCCTGTACTTTATTTGTTGGAAACTATGTTACTATATACCTGTGTGGCATATTAGTGCATTGAGTATGTACACCATAGAGGAGGACATCCTACTCGGATCCCCTCTCTATGAGCTAAAATAGTGAATTTCCCCCTTAGCATATGCAACACAAAAGTAACATTCATTTGAATGAGCAGACACACAGAGTTTGCCCTGGCATTCCCAAATCATAGAGGGAGGTAGAAAAGCCGGTCATGGGGCAATCAGCTGATCACCAGACCAGCTTAATGCTAAAAATTGGTTGACCAGATAGAATAACCTCGCAAGTATGGGACTATCAATGCATATGTGAAGGAGGGAAAGGATTCTGTTCCGCACATATATCTAAGTAATGTAAAACTAAATTTTACTAAATGAACATTAAAACCTATTGAAACAGAAACATGACGTGCTTCTGGCGCACCCTGGCACCCTCGGTGATGGATGCCCTTAGTCCTCCAACACTGATGCATAACCTTTTATTAATGTAGCTGCTACATACAATGCTCCAAATTCAGAAGACATTGTAAAGTTTGCCGCAGAGCCCTAGCTTAATGGCTCATTAAATGACTGCCGATCAGCTATATACAAACCAATCTGCAGTCATTTACTTCTCTGTATAGAAGACTGATGAAACAGTGATGGGGACAGAACGGTCGCTAATACCATCATTCTGACCCCATATGTATCATGTAATCAACAGCACGTCGTGTTTACATGGGGTGATTGCATCCAACAAACAAGAATTTTCCTCTTTCATCGGGTGATCCATCCTGTTTGTATAGGTCGATAATTGGGAATGAGGGTTTCTACAGACTATCGCTCGCCAATTACTCCCTCCTCTAAATGGGTCATAAGAAATGCATTAATATTTTCCAGACATGTGAAACAGTGACACTGACCTTGCCATGAGTGACCACATTCACAGAACCCTTCCATATAATGTACCAAGAAGTGCCTTTATCACCTTGGCTAAACACTGCAAGGCAAGACAGACCGTGAAAAAACTGATCTTACATTTCTAGGGCCAATTCTAAGATAGTTCTAAGTACTTAAGGCCCCTATATGGATTATCTAATGTTAGCTGAACCCGCTGATATCGAGAGGTTTGGCCGACAGTCTAATATGCCTGCCGACTGATTGTCAAGAGAGATGTCATCGGGCATGTTCAATTTTGGACTGCCGATCATCTTGCTCTCCCTGAGATTAGCCACCGGCCAACGAATCTGCCAGCCGTTTTCTCATAGAGAACATAGGAACGCTTAGCCAAACTAATGTTGGGAGAGTTGGTTGAGCGGGCTGTCGGCTGAACGATTGTCCAAGCAGTACAGAAGAATGCCTTGGGTCTGGTAGGTGAGGTTTTTTTTGTGTTATTGTTTTTTTTTATTTTAGAACTGCCATGTGTCGATTTTTGAAGTAGTGGACAACCCTTTGTAATATTCACCACAGACCTGATAATTTACACCAAATTATCCAATGCAAATATTCTTATGCTAATGACAGCAATCAGATGATGATGTATTAAGTTTAAATAAGCCGAGAAGTCTTCGAAATTAATGCCAACCATATAATTAGAAAAAAAAATAGAATGAGTGTTCAGAACATAAGCTGATTGTTGGTGGATTCAAGGTAGGAACAAATATTTTAAGAAGTGTAAAAAGTAAAATCAAACTGTAGAATAAAGATAAACCACAAGATAAATTAAGATATATTACAAAAAATATTTTACATCAGGAAACTTTTGGTCACATAAAGGCTATATACTGAAAAATTATGGCAGAAATCTCATCAATTAATTATTATTTGATGACCTATTTTTTGGATAATCCATTATTATTTGATCTGTGGGGTCCACAGCTGGTAATACAACTAATTACAGCTCTGTTCCGAGTGCATAGCATAGCGCTATAATATGAGACTCCGCCACTACTAAAGGGCCAACAATGGAGACACAATGCTTTCAGGAGCAGCACGGCCCCTTGTAAGGTGGTGAAAGATGGACTCCCATCGATTTTTGAAGTTTGAGATAAAACCTTAAAAACGAGCGTGATTCCACTTCAGATAATGGATACACTATTAACACTTACACACAGTTCCAGCTTTTGCGTGAGATTCGAACACCAGCACTGATGCCAACTCCTTCTTCACCTGAAAGAAAAACAGAGCATGGTGGGATTTTTTTTAAGTATTTTAGTTCAGCTATATTTGTCTAGATTAAGCTTTGCTAAGATGTCTGGATAGGTAAGTTCAAGGAACTGAATTACCAATGTCATTTTCATGGGTTAAAAACAAACCAAACAGAAAACTGCACAGTCATTATCAAACATATGGTGTTATATGGAATAATTCGGTCAGTCGGCTTGGACATTCCAGTATTAATTACGGCCAAAGCTTGGCAGTGTATGAGAATAATTACCATTAGTCTTCTTGGTCTTATGCTGCAAACCAGTTGACTCCATGCACTACTGGATGATTCCTTTTGCTATTATAGTGATTAACCAATTTCTAATAATTTTTTACAAATGTGTTTAAAATTTCCGTTTAATCATGTCACTAATAGATGGTAATGTTTTTTCGAGAGCGAAGCCAAAGTCATCAGTTTAAAAGTGCGGGCACATTACAGTATGGAGGCTTCATCCCGATTCCTGGCCACTGACGAAGGACATGGGACCAAACCCAAACCTCCACTAAATAACCCTGCACGTGCTCTAGTGTCTAAGGCTGTGTGCAGTGTTATTGGGGTTTATTGATGGATGGCCGACACCTTTAATAATTATTGTTATTTCAATTCAGTAAATTCTGTGAAACAATAGTGAATACTTACTGAGTTGGAAAGATGTGAAACTGCCTTGATGTGGAGTAACTCTTCGAATATGACCTCCAATTCTTCTTCAGTGCGCTGACCAGGACTGGAATCAGTAAAAAAAAATATCCAGTAAGTTAAGTCTTGTAAAAACTTCAGTCCATCAGGTTTCTGTTGAGATTTCCATATTTTTATGATATTGATAGTTCACTCTTCAGCACTATTCTTGCCATCAAATATTCTGGAGCTCTGACAGTCCACAATTATGAATTTATTGGGATTTTTCAGGATTTCTTAGGAACCATTTAAAAATTGATCATCATAACTGTACATTGTAAAATAGTACACACAGACAGGGAGAGGAGGGGGTTGTAGCTGCAGTTTTTCAATTAAAGAGCTTGAGAAATAGAGCAGTGGGAGAAGGGATTATCTGAGTGCACAGCTCATACATCAGCACAGCTCATACATCAGCACAGCTCATACATCAGCACAGCTCATATCAGCACAGCTCATACATCAACACAGCTCATACATCAGCACAGAACAGCTCATACATCAGCACATCTCATACATCAGCACAGCACTGCTCATCAGCACAGAACAGCTCATACATCAGCACAGCACAGCTCATACATCAGCACAGCACAGCTCATACATCACATCATGACGTTGACTCTACTTGAATTAACTTTCAAACTCTTACTAGATGATACCAAACACAAATATATAATCCCATTGTTAGCTCTGGTATTCTCTAATAGAGGGAGAATTAATTTAGACAGTGTTTGGAGTAAACTATAACATTACTTCCTTCAGTCGCTCATCCTGAGAACTCTCTATTCTATGTATATAATATTTTAAGTTGCCCTATATCATACATAACAATTTATTAGTTACAGAGATTTATAAAATAAATAAATGCATCATGGCCAATTATTGCATTTAGGTTGACCTGCATTAGCAGGCAGAATTTTTGTTCCAATCTCAAGCAATCTTTTGGCATCTGTACATTGAACTTACGGTTTGCGAAGAATCATTGTAAGTAGAGCTGCAGGTCCGAGCTGTGCAAGAAATACCAGAGATTCTTGTAGCTCATCCTCAGTATCTCGGTCACTGGTGGCTGTCTCTACAAGTGGCTCATCTTTATAGAATCTGTAAAACTGGGAATCCTTGTCTTGGAAATTTGGTTCTGGTCTCACTGCAAAAATGTGATGGCATTTCTGATAAGTGATGTACGTGTGCTGGATTAACCACTAATCTCAAAAAGAAAACAATTAAATGAGCTATATAAAAATCTAGTAAAGCCTCCTATACTGTATTTTACATGATCTAAGGAAGCATTAAAGAGGATCTGTCAACAGATTTCACAATAAAGACAGAAAATATTAAATGGATAACTTAGCCCAGATGAGGTTGATGTACTTACTTTTATGATGTCTGAATGGCTGTATAATCCATTCTACTAGCTAGCATGATAAGCAGCTCCTCAAGGTCACTCCTGCTGCTGAGACCTCACACAGCTAAGTATAAACTGCAGATGTCAAGTTGGCTGGGCAGAAACTGAATACACTTGTACTCATGAGTAGAAATGAGCGAATTTGTTCGGAATTGGTTCCGAATACGATCGGCAGTGAATATTGCTTTTGCAATATTCGTCGAACACAGCCGAACGTCATTAGAGTCAATGGGAGTAGAAATTACCAAATATGTTCGGAACCGATCATAAAACATACATTCAGCACGAATATGGCAAATTTAGATTCGGCGACCAAATCTGAACAAGAGCTCTCACTTTTAAACTGGAGCCACAAAATGCCAAAGTGGAAATTTCATCTACCGCATGAAATAGACTCTATGGGCTCAACTTATTGTTGCATCTGTGCTTGTTTTTGTCCAGTTTTTGGTGTTTTTGGTGTTTTTCATTGGACTTAATTCTTCTTTTAACTTCTGCCTTTTTTTAAGTCTGCTTTAGGCCTCCTTCACACATCCGGCGGGCGCCTTGCGGCGCCCGCAGCATTTTGCCGAAGCGCCGCATCAGAAAACCTGATGCGCCGCTTGCGCCGCCTGCGTTTTTTTGCCGGATGGTTTTTGATGCCCGGAGACAACAGAAACCATCCGGCAAAAACAAAAAACGTTACATGCAGCGTTTTGTCCGGCCGCCGGAATGTACAATTCCGCCGCATCCGTACAAAACCGCATACAACGCACTGACATGCGGCGCCATCCGGCGCTAATGCAAGTCAATGCGAAAAAAGCGGCATGCGGCGCATCAGGTTTTCTGATGCGGCGCTGCGGCAAAATGCCGCGGGCGCCGCAAGGCGCCCGCCGGATGTGTGAGAGAGGCCTTACAGTATATGGGTTTTGGCTTTATGTTTCTCATGTTTGCCATTGTGGGCAGTGCTACAGGTTTCTGGATGTTTTTAGCTGATTCATCAATTGTGACTTCTTAAAAAGTTGGAAAATTTTGCACAAATGAACTTCAGTTGCCCATTGTAGTCATTTTATGTTAGTCAGATATTTTTGGTGCAATTTCTGCCTGATTTTGCGCTTAAAAAAAAAAATCACAAACCAGATCAAAGACTTTTATTTTCTGGGCAAAATTCGGAAATTTTGAAGAATTTGGTACAAAAAAAAGGCAAAGAATGCCGCAAGACAAAAAAGAAAAACGGCTTAAGGGAAAATGCAAATGATGAATCCAGGCCTAAGAATGTTTATAGCGAGTGATCCCACCTTTCCTGTATTTTCTTTATCCCCCTATAACATTTCCCATTCACCACTTTGCAGAGGGAAATTGACATATCCCAACTGGTGATTAAGAAAATTCTTGATGACGTTGGAGAGACAGATAGAGATATGATTATGAAGACATTACTTACCATGCACCAGAGCTCCCTCATCCACTAGCACCTGCCATATTCCTACAGCTTGGCTGCGTGACTGTGGCCCTGGGCTAATGCCAATTAACCAGTCCACAAGCTCTTTCCCTGAACAGCACTGCCTGTGGGTAAGAAATGACAAGATAATTTTTCAGCAAACACCAGTGCCACCTGAGCTGGAAAACAAAGGACGCAACGCAATAACATTGCACAATTGCCAGGAACCTGATAAACAGCAAATATCATCAAAGCATCATCTCTATTGTCCGATTCACGGGCGGACACTGACAGTGGAGGGTCCTGAGTGGGACTTGTGTCTTGGGACCCCATCCATCCAGCCCCACCAGCATACACACACACATTTACATTCAGACATAAGGCACACATGTATAAAATATTGCCATGCTAATACGTTATACACCCATTTACACATATAGCACACAGTTGCTGTACATAGTATAAACATGCATATATACAATATGCACATAGATCCCGATTCATCAAAGGGATTACGCCAGTAAATTGCTTTAAAAAGTCTCGAATGTTTTGCTAAGTTCCACAAAAAATTTACAATTCTTGTTGTTTTCACACCCGTTTTGACAAGATCTAGAAAAAAGGGTGGCATGAAGGCGAAGCGGAGGCGTGACGCCACAATTTGACTAGTTCATGGCAAGCTGTGGCATGCCTTAAACCTGAAATCTTACTCCAGTCCCTGACCGGAATAAGATTTGAGGCGAGGCACATGGAGGCGCACGTCACTAATCCGACAAGCTGAGGTCATTAACAGGCATCACTTAATGAATCTGGAGCGTTTGACTCCAACAAACCCCCTCATCAAAACTGGCGTTCACACTGGTCTTGATGAATTGAGCAACAGAAATAACACAAGCATATACTGTACATAATGACATTTTTGTGACACACTTGTTCAGACGAACAGACGATAATTTTTTGTTCATATTTGTAACCGTCACAATTTTTTGCATTTTCTAAGCTGCTCTATACAAGGTCATGGTCTTTTGCGAGAGCTTTTTTTTTAAGTGCCATTTTGCTAAACACGTATATAAGCGTTACATTTCTGTTAATTAGTATGGGTTTAATGGAGTTAAAAAAAACAATGACTCCGTTGTTTCTTTTTATATTTATTAATCACCATAAATAATTTGTTCACTGGATTATATGGGTTGTTACAATTACAGGGATACCAAATATGTCCGTGTTATTTACTGGTTTGTGACATTTATTTTTAAAAATGTATTTAAAAAAATATGGGTAATACAATTGTTTTTACATTTTTTGATTTTTTTTTAGAAAACAAAAATCAGTTTACCCCAATATTCAGGTATATAAAGAGGTACTGGTATATAGAGAAAGATCTTTATGTAGTACAATATGCCTGTAATGAAGAAGAATCTAATTTAGATCTTTAGACCACGGCGACACATGTAGTATATCTGCCCCTGGACTGGTATTACTTAAAAGATGGCCATTTTACCAAATCATCCTTTACCAATTTAACAAATTTCATCCTAACATTAGAAATTATACTTATGGAAAATAGGTAATTCTGCTAAACCATCCGATCCTAAATAACCTATTTATATAGGATTGGACATACTATTGATGCAACATGTGTAGCCACAAATGGGTGTAAAAAGTAAGGGGGAAACCTGAAGGAAACCCAAGAAAATATGGGGAACATATGCAAACTCAATAATACAGATCTTCATTTAAAAACTGCATTTTGTGTTTACAAACATGCAAAAGAATAGGAAATCAGGAAGGGGGCAAACACTTTTTCACACCACTGTATTATGTATTTTTTTATTTCACTACATTTTGGGAACCATAACTTTTGTTATTACTGTTGTTGCAATGTGAGGTCTTGTTTTTTGCATTTTTAAGCGTATAAAATCTTGAAGAATGTTTTACATGCAGCAGTTATTCTATGTATTTTTAAATGGGATTTTCAATTATTTTTTTAGGACTTTTACTTATAAAAGTTTTTAAAAAATCATGTTTATTCTTTTTTTGTGTGCAAATTTGTAACAAAATACTTTGATGTACTTTATTTTAATTTTGTCATTATTCCATAAGTGAATTTTTACTATTAAATGTTTTTTCATCGCAATGCATTGGAATATCATTGTATTTTTAGATCGCAAATGTTTCTTACTCCTAAGCACAGTCTAAACAAATCTCCAAAATAATAATTCATATCTACTGAATAGAGTGTTGGGAGGAAATGACCTATGCATTCTTTGGCCACTAGATGGAACCCTTTCCACAACCAATGAAAGGATATAAATCTCATCTATATCATAAATTACTATGACAGGGTTAAAAATTGAAGTTTGCTTATGAAAATATGGTTACTAATACTGATAACAGCCATAATACAGGCAACATTATTATTTACACCCTTCAATCTCTGGACATTTTCATGTTTTAATGTGTAACAATGAATTAATTGAATTTATTATGTTTGAGGGAATCTGTAACAATTTACTATAAAATATGGGTGATGCATTCCAGCTCCTGGTAAAAAAAATGTTTTCTTTACTCCAAATATATTTTAAAAATACATCCAAGGCAAATGAATAGAAATGGAGACTGTTATGATTTGGTAGCTGAGGAGAGCAGGCAAAAACGGCAATACACCAGAGAGGTTGGAATCTACTGGATTGCAGCACCCCGACCAACCACCACAACTAAAGGCAGCCGTGGAGCGTACCTACGTTGGTCCTAGACGCCTCGTCACAGCCTGAGAGGCTAACTACACCTTAAGATAGAAAGAGGAAAACTATCTGCCCCGGAGCAGATCCCCAAAGAACATAGGAAGCCCCCAAACATGTAATGGCGGTTAGACAAGGGAAATACAGACACAGACAGAAAATAGTATGAGCAAACGTTGGGGCCCAAACTTCCTAAATAGAAAAGGATAGGAAGGACACTTACTGCAATCCCAAAAAACCCTAAAAAGTACCAACTCTACTAATTACAAAAACACCTGAGATCACACGACCTCTACCACCTAAATTAGTTCTCTGGTGTAACAAAACTAAGCCGCAGCCACTGAAAAAACTGGAAAAGGCAAATGAACAAATAACAGAGGCTCAGATAAACTGAGAGGAGCACAAGCCCCAGGAGGGGACCTGGCTGACCTCCACAAGAGTGCAGGAAACAATGCAAAAAGCAAGCACAAAAATAAAAGCAGAAAATATCTTAACTGAGAGCAGGAGAAGAGGCAAGATTCAGCAGGCTTCCAAGTGAACCAGGAACAACAGCAGTTAGACAAGAACAATTGATCACCGGCAACCCTGATGGGAGGGAACCTCCCTTATATAGGACCAGTCTGTAACTCCTGATTACCAATCTTCACTAAATGGTTCAGCACTGTCTGCAACCACCAGAGGGAGCTTCTGCTCAGAAAACCTTTCTAACACATTCACAACAGGAGACTTCTTGAACATACTCCCGTGTTCTTTGTCAAAGCTTGATTTAATGGGAATCTGTCAGCAGATTTTATCTATGGAATTTGACAGCAGTATAATATAGTGACAGAGACCCTGATTTGTCACTTATTGGGCTGCTTGGTGCAGTTTCACTACAATCTCTGTTTTCTGTGTTATAAATGTAGCAGAGTTCAAATTGCTGAGCTCTGTATAGCTCGCCCACACCCCTGATAGGCAGCTTCCTGTGTGCACCGTACATTGTTAGCAAGCTGCCAATCAGTGGTGGGGGTGGGGTCATACAGATTAGCTGGACTACACTACACATGAGACCTAGTCCTGCAGTGATAATCTCTTGCTGATTTAAACACTGATTTTATGGAAACTAAAGTATACAGCCTATTAAGTGACACATCCTTGAAATCAGGGTTTCAATGCCGACATTATGCTGCTCGCAGATGAAATAGCAAAAACCTACTGATTCCCTTTAAAGGAGTTGCCAGCACTTCAATATGGCTTATCCTTAGGATATGTAATTAATACCAGATCAGAGAGGAGTGGGGGGGTGACACCTGGTACCCCCACTGATCTGTTGTTTCCAGTGCCAGTAGTATCCAGATGTGATCAATTGCAGAGAGGAATAGCACAACTCCATCAACTGCATAGTGGCCTCGGCAGGGTACTACAGATTCATTGATTTCAAAATGGATATACAGCTCTGGCAAAAAAAGAGACCACTGCACAGTTTTCAAAAAATCAGCTTCTCTACATGTCTGACAGCCATTCCATTCCAGTGTCAGTTGAATTCCAACCAGAGTACACCTCATTCTACGTAATGTGCTTCTGATTAGGTGATCACCTGAACCAAATCTTAATTAACAAAGGAAAGTATAAAAAACACTGCTGTGGTGTTCACAGTCCTCTTGCAATAGGACAAGCTGGATGGCAAAACAAGTGCTAGTAATATCCCAAAAGTAATAGGAATGAAAAAATAACTTAACCATGCCAAAGGAGTAAAAGAAAAGTCTTGAGTGAGGAAAAGAAGGTCTCAATTCTGTTTTTACTAGCGGAGGGATACAGTGAGCGTCATGTTGCCTTTCATCCTTAAAATTTCTAAGACGGCAGTCCATTACAACAAG
>VIAB01012954.1:8572-56717 GCA_009801035.1 Oophaga pumilio
ACTCCCCTTGTGCAGCAGCGGGAACTCGAACCCTAACAGTATGTATCATAAAAAATTACCTACTTTTAAATCAGATTTTTATTTTTAATGTATTTTCTAAAAAAAAATGTCAATATCTTTTTCATATCACAACTTATATTAAAAATATGAGAAATCTTGCCATTTTTAAACTGGCTACTGAAGCTATTCTAGGATAATACTTCCCTCGGGAAAACTACATGTAAATTAGACTAAGGGTGTTTTGACATAGCATTCAGGCACCTGGTCATTGGCCCCATTGGGGTTTTCAGTCAAACCCTTGCAAAACAGGATTCATGCATATGAGTTGAACAGGCAATAGACTATAAAGTTGTCAATAGAATGAACGTTTGCACAGTTGTGCATCATTTTTGTGAGTATATGCTTACTGGAGGTAGACCTAGTAGACTGCTCACTGGAACTTGAAGTGTTTTAGAAATTTTTCTGAAATCAATACCATAAGTATGTTTGGCAACAATAAGCTCACTAGTTTAACCCATCAAAAGATGTTTCTTGTTTGGCACCTTGGTAATGAGACTCTTTTTTACAGGCCATCAGTTGAACCAGCTGATGCTATTTTTCACTAAGTCACAGAATTGCTTTTTTATTACTGATAAATTTCAGCTGGTGTTATGACTTTCCATGGCTTTTTGCACCTCTCTTTCTGCATTTGTTCAATACTTTTCCGGTGTCATTTCTCATTATTACGCTAACTTAATTTATGTACATCTATGGTTTAATTTCTTTTGCTGTGTGGATTGGATGGGTTGTTACCGACATCTAGTGAGAATTTCATGACAATAGCACCTTTAGAAATATGTTGCCTAAATGTGTGACCATCATCTCCAGTATTTAATGATGTAATTACAAACTCAGTAGCCTTCCTAATCTCTTCATCCCTTGAACTGATAGTGAAGAGGAAAAATACAGCATATGCAGTAATTGTAACAAGCAGTGCAAGAGAGAGAGAGGGTGAAAGAGTAAAGAGATATAGATACAGTGGCTTGGGAAAGCATTTATCCCCTTGGCTTTTTACCTAATATGTTACATTACAACCTGTATTTAAATATTTTTGTAATCCAATTTGTGTGTGATGCCGCACTATATAGTCTAAGTTGGTGAAGTGAAGTGAGAAAATACAGGCATTAGTGATGAGCAACCAGTCAACTACTCAGATGCTAGGTACTATTATCGAGCACTTAGGAATGCTCGAGTGCCGAATGAAAAGTAAGTTTATGAAAAAGACTAGTCGAGATTTTTACTTGATGGCGGAGGGGAGAGAGAGAGAGAGAGAGACACATTCCTGTCCAGCGACTCAGCAAACCAGCATTATGTGATACTCGGCACTGCTCGGTATTCGATCAAGCACCCAAATGCTTGATCAAGTATCAAGCAGTAGTGAGCTTGCTCGCACATCACTAATAAGGATAAATTAAATTTATGGAATCAAAGAACTAAAAAGTGGCATGTTCGTGTGCATCCACCCCTCTTGTGATGAAGCCCCTAAAATTTTGTGGTGCAAGCAACTGCCTCCGTAAGTCACACACTTAGTGAAAGGAAGTCCACCTGTAAGCAATCTAAATATCACATGATCTGTCAGTATATACACTTTACCTTTTATGAAAGGCCACTGAGACTGCAACACCATTAAGCAAGAGGCACCACTAAGCAAACAAAACTATGAAGACCAAGGAGATCTCCAAACAAGTGAAGGACAAAGTTGTTGAAAGTACAAGTCAGGGTTGGGTTATAAAAAATATCACAATCTTTGATGATACCCCGGAGCAAAATTAAATCTATCATCATCAAATGGAAAGAACATGGTACCACAACAAACCTGCCAAGAGAGGGCCGCCCACCAAAACTCTCAGCTTGGGTAAGCATGGCATTAATCAGAGATGCAGCACAAAGACCCAAGATAGCCCTGAAGGTGCTGCAGAATTCTCAAGCCGAGACTGAAGTATCTGTGCATGTGACCAAATTAGGCCGTACATTCCATGGAGGTGGCCTTTATGGAAGAGTGGGCAGAAAAAAGCTTTCACTTACACAAAAATTGTAAGGCTAGTTTTGAGTTTGCCAAAAGACATGTGAGAGACTCACCACATGTATGAAGGAAGGTGCTGTGGTCAGATGAGACCAAAATTTAATTTTTTGTCCACCAAGGTGAACACTGTATCTGATGCCAAACCAATACAGCTCATCACCTCAAGAACAGCATTTCCACAGTGAAACATGGTGGTGGCAGCATCATGCTGTATGGATGTTATTCAGCAGCAGGGACAGGGAAAATGGTCTTAGTCAAAGGGAAGATGGATACTGCAAAATACAGGGATATTCTTGAGCAAAACCTGTTTCAGACTGTCAGTAATTTGAGTCTGGGATAGATGTTCACCTTCCAACAAGACAATGACCGAAACCATACTGCTAAAGCAACACTCAAGTGGTTTAAGGGGAAACATGTAAATGTTTTTGAGTGGCCTAGTCAATGCCCAGACTTTAATCCACTTGAGAATCTGTGGTCAAAGTTAAAGATTGCTGTTTACCAGCGGAAACTATCTAACTTGAAAGAGTTGAAACAGTTTTGCCTGGAGGAATGGACAAGAATCCCAGTGGCAAGATGTGAAAAGCTCATACTTATCCAAAGCGACTTATAGCTGTAATTGCCACAAAAGGAGGCTCTACAAAGTACTGACTTTAGGGGGGTGAAAAGTTATGCACACTAAAATTTTCAGTTACTTTGTCTTATCTGTTGTTTTCTTCACAAAAATAAGAAAACCCCCATAAAAAAACTCTTTATTAATTAAAAACCTTTTAAAGGTGAAACCACCAAAAATACACAAAAACACCAAAAGTGAACACAAACATCAACCTACAGCCGCTAGTTTTCATCAGGGCCCTTGGGGCAGTCTACGTTGAGTGGGGGCGCCAAAACCATCATTCCCCTTAGGGTGCCAACCTCTGCTGCTAGGAAGGTATCAGCCTAGGTGACACACTAGGGACTTAAACACCATCCCCTTAGGTTGATGTTTGTGTTCACTTTTGGTGTTTTTGTTTATTTTTGGTGGTTTCACCTTTGAAAGGTTTTTAATCAATAAAGAGTATTATTAAGGGTGTTTTCTATGATTTATTACTGCAATACCTCATATATATTTGATTTTCCAAAAATAAGAAAACCAAGTGTTCACAGTTGTAGGCATGTTCTTTACATGAACTGATGCAAACCCTAAAAAAAATGAAATTCCAAGTTGTGAAGGAGCAAAACCCGAAAAATGCCAAGGGGGTTAATACTTTCTCAAGTCACTGTAGATAGATATGAAATTGGACAGCTTTGATTGTTTAGGTTTTCTAATATAGTTAGTACCAATAGAGCTTCTGTAGTCTTGTCTCCTGTGCAGTAAGTTGCACTATATATGATTTAGGCAGTTATAAATTGTTTACCTTCTTTCATATTCTACATAATTTTGGAATTCAGAATAAGCTTTGCTATCTAACAAAAGCCTCTTCATCCCAAATTTGCAGTTTTCAGTGATGTATAAAACTTTTTATTTACTTTCCTATAGTTCCTACTGCCAAGCCTTAAAAAGGTTGCAGGTTCCGTTAGGTTCTAAAAAACAAACTGAGCTTAACATACCCTCCCCAATTCCAGCACTGTGTCTCTGCAGCTACCCTAGTGTTTGTTGATCGGCTACAGTGCTGAAGTCGTGTCGAAAGGTCTGCTGTTGTGAATTGGTTTGGGATGAGTTCGGAGCAGAGGCTCCCTCTGGTGGTTGCAGATGGTACTGATGAGGATTGTGACTGGGTATCAGGTGCTACGGATTGGTCCTATATAAGGGAGTCATTTCCCCATCAGGGTTGCCGGTGTTCAATTGTTCTGGTCTGAATCCTTCTTTCCAGTTTCCCTTGTAGCCTGCTGTGTCGTGTCTGCATCTCCTGCTTTCAGATAAGACATTTTCTTATTTTGTGTTTTTGCTATATTTTTGTATTTTGTCCTGCTTTTCTGTGGGGACCTGCTGGTCCCTTCTGGGGGCTTTTGCCCTCTCAGTTTTGTACAGCCACTGATGTAAGTTCTTTTGCTTTTTCCAGTTTAATTTCAGTGGCTGCTGTTTTCTTTTTGCTGCACCAAGAGAGCTAATTAAGGTGGTAGAGGTCGTGTGATCTCAGGTGATTTTGAAATTAGTATTGTTGGTTTATTTTCAGGGTTTTTGGAGATTGCAGTAAGTACCCTTCCTATCCTTTTCTATTTAGATAGTTTGGGCCCCAGCGTTTGCTCATTCTATTTTCTTACTGTGTTTGTGTTTCCTCTTGTCTAACCGCCATTACATGTTTGGGGGCTTCCTATTGTCTTTGGGGTTCTGCTCCGGGGCAGATAGCTTTCCTATTTCTATCTGCAGGTGTAGATAGTTTCTCAGGCTGTGACGAGGCGTCTAGGACCATCGTAGGAACGCTCCACGGCTGCCTCTAGTTGCGGTGGTAAGTCAGGGTACTGCAATCTCATAGTTTCCAACTTCTCTGGTGTATTGCCTTTTTTCCTGCACTCCTCAGTTACCGTAACATAACAGTCTGCAGTGAAATACTGACCTTAATGGCTCATATCTAAAGTGAAGTTTTGGAGCCCAGTCATTTTCTGCAGCACTGTAGAGGTAATGTCACCGCTGCTGCCAAACAAGGTTCGAGGCAGTGGCAAAGTCACAGAGTTGGACTCGGCAAAGGAAAATAAATCTCGGAGGGAGTGGGATTTTCGAGGGATTGAACACTTAACTTAGCCTGTGGGCAGAGGTTTTCTGAATGATGTCAGCTCCTTCGAATGCTCAAAATACCTATGAAGGCCCTACATAGCTAAAATACTTTGCCTCTCAAAACCATTCAAGCAAAGTGGTGTCTACGTATCTCTAGCAGAAGCTTTAAACTGAAGTTGCATCAAATTCTAAAGAATATCTTTCATTTTGTCTAGTTACAGTATAAAATGTTCCTAGTACTTTTGTCTTCTTCACTTTAGATTGTTTACAGCCAGATTTAGATGTTCTCTGCTAACTCAGTGAAATTTCATCTGAATATTTCCTTAGAGAATAATTATCACTGGCTAGGTTCAGTATTTATCACATAATTATTTCTTGAAACCATGTGAGTGTATAAAGGGTGTCACCGCACAATCTACACCACTGCGGAATCCTATACAAAATTAGGAAGATGTGAGACCCGAACCATAAATTGCTTAGGGACTTTGTAATGAGTGAATCATTTAATCAATTGATAGTGAACAAAATGAAGAATTGTAATTACATTTTACTGGATGCTGAAACCTTCTTAGTGACAGTTAGCTAGAATTATTAGATTTTTTTCATTTGTTCCTTCATTTACAATTTTTATGTTGCATTTGATATTGTATTTTTACTACTTTATAATAATAATGAAAAGACAGTGTCGTGTCTGTAAGGGGTTTGATATTATAACATGGTTTGAGACTTGTACAAAATATGCAGTTAAAACCAGAAATTTACATACACTTTACAAAAAGACACATACACATGTTTTTCTCAGTATCTGACATGAATTAAGAATAAACTTTTTTTATTTTAGGTCAATTAGGATTACCATAATTATTAATATTTGCCAAATGCCAGAGTAATTAGAGAATGTTTTAAGACATTTTTATTACTTACTACAAAGTCAAAACTTTACATACACTAAGATTACAATGCCTTTAAACAATTCTGGACTGCCCATATGATGATGTCTTTTGTTTGGAAGCTTCTGATAGATTTTTGGCAACATCTGAGTTAGAGATACACCTGTGTATGTATTTTAATGCACTCCTGAAACACACTGCTTCTTTGTGTAGCATCATGGGAAAGTCTCAAGAAATCAGCCAAAATATCAAGAAGAGAATTGTGGACTTGCACAAGTCTGGCTCATCCTTGAGTACAATTACAAGATACATGAAGGTGCCTCGTTCATCTATACAAACTACAAATACATACAAGATGGGAATGTCCAGCCATCATTCCACTCAGGACGGGTTTTATGTCCCAGGGATGAACGTGCTTTGGTCTGACATGTTTATATCAACCCAAGGACAAAAGCAAAAGACCTTGTGAAGATGATGGCGGAAGCTGGTAAGATTGTGTCAATGTCCACAGTGAAACAAGTACTGTATCACCATGGGCTGAAAGGCCACTCTGCCATGAAAAAAGCCATTACTACAAAAGAAACATAAAAAAGCCAGATTAATGTTTGCAAATGTACACAGGAACAAAAACCTTAATTTTAGGAGACATGTCCTGTGGTCTGATGAAACTAAAATTTAACTTTTGGGTCATAATGACCATCATTACCTTTAAAGGAAAAAGGGAGAAGCTTGGAAGCCTTAGAACACCTTCACATCTGTGAAACATTAGGGTGGCAGCATCATGTTGTGGGTTTTTTGCTGCAGCAGAGACTGGCACCCTTCACAAAATATATGAAATCACAAGAAAAGAAGATTATGTGACAATACTGAAGCAACATCTCAAGACATCAGCCAAGAAGTTGAAGGTTGGGCGGAAATGGTTCTTCCAAATGGACAATGACTTGCATTATACTGCCAAAATGGTAACAAAGTGGCTTAAGGATAACAAAGTCAATGTTTTGGAGTGGACATCACAAAGCCCTTATCTCAATCCTGTTGAAAATTTATGTGCAAAGCTGTAAAGGCAGGTGCGAGCAAGGCGACCTTCATAACTGGATCATTTACACTAGTTTTGAAAGGAGGAATGGGTCCAAATTCCCTCCAACTAATGTGAGAAGTTTGTGGAAATATATCCCAAACATTTGACCCAAATCATTCAGTTTAAGGGAAATGATACCAAATACTAATGAAATGTATGTAAACTTTTGAGCTTACAGTAAGTAATAAAAATGCCATAACACATTCTCTCTCATTATTCTGGCATTTAGCTAATATTAATAATTATGGTAATCCTAATTGATTTACAATGGGAAAGGCAAATTCTGATTTCATGTCAGATATTGAGAAATACATACATGTGTGTCTTTTTATATAATGTATGTAAACTTCTGGTTTCAACTGTATCTACTGTACATTAAAGCTATTTCACTTAAAATTGTCAGTACCTTGCATCTATGAAAAATTTGACTCTTGCAAGGGATTCCTTAGCAAAAACAAAAAATGTTAATGACTGTTAGGGTTCGAGTTCTCGCTGCTGCACAAGGGGAGTCTTGAACCAGTCCCACTGCGGTTCCCCATTCATCTCCATCCGCAGTGGAGCCTGCTCAGCGTCTCGCCCAGTCTAACAGTGTGCAGAGGATTACTGCTGTTCCTCCAGGCTCTGCTATTGTGGCCAGTACTGGTTAGCGGCGAGCAGACGTCTTTAGGACAAAGTCCTTGTTTTCCCCTTCTGAGCATGCCCAGAGTGAGATCTCTCATTGGAGATCAGGGGTCACATGCTCAGGTACTGCAGCAGCTCCTATTGGTCCGCCAGAAAGTCCTGTGACTACTGGTGTTCTGGAACAAGTTTCATTGGTCCTTGTTTCTGGCAGGTCCTGTAGCTGTTACTATAAAAGGGTAGCATGGCTGGGCCGCCATGCACTAGTATCAATTGTCATATACTTTGCGCCAGTGTTGTCATGCGTGTGTGTGGTTAGGGACCGGCTGAAATAAGCCCCTAGAATACCGACTTAATAGGTGAGGAGTTTGGTATGCTAGCTGGTCAGGGTCGGTGTCCTAGTTGCCCTAGATTACCAGCATAACCGGTGAGGAGTTTGATTGCTGTATTCAGGGCCTGGCGTTCAGACGCCATAGATTGCGGGTGTCTCCCGCGAGGACATTAGCGCATGATCACGTTCTATGTTCGCTTAGCAGTCAACTGTGTACCTGGGTGCCTGACAGGACACAGAAGTTTGTCTCAGCGGCTCTGTGACATAACAGGGTTCGCTTTCAACGCTAGACAGCGCCCTAGCGTGTTTATTTTGTGACTCAGTGGTGTTAAGTGAGTTCGCACACATCGCCATATAGCACTCCTTCTAGCGGCTCTGTGGAATAACAGAGTTCGCACTTATTGCCACAGCGCGTTGCAGCGTTTATTTTGGCGACTCTGCGGGATAACAGAGTTCGCTTCTTGCGCCATTTTACTAGCAGCAGGCTTTGCCTGCACGGTGGACCCCGGGCTGTGAACGCACCTTTTTACATCATATATTTGGTGCGTTCCGCAGACCCTAACAATGACTTTTAAAGTCAAATCGATTATTTGTGAATTAACCCATTAGATATAATATATTGATGATTGATTTCATAGTCAGCACCACATAGGCTTGTCATTTGCTTGGCTCATAATTACTTCATATTAGTGCTTGTGCCACCATTGCATCCTCCTATACGTCAATGGCTATTTCAAAAGTGAACACTTAACTCCATCCAAAGAGAAAATTTATTGAGGATATGACAAAATCATTATGGGAAAACATATTATTAGAAGAGAAAAAGAAATGCAGCAATCACCCGATCCTTGGAGGTAAAGTCCTTTATTACTTTACATGGACATCATCCCCCTCACGAAGGCACGCCGCTGAAATGCATGTAGGGGAAATGGCACCATTGCATAGTTCCTGGTAAGACATGCTAACTATATTTGTGATATCAAATATCCACACTTTAGTGGTGTACCTTAGATGCATTGTAGGCACTTCTGCCGTGTTGAATCATTGGAATATGTTACATATAATTTATGATTAGTGGTTTGGATGCAAACTTACTTTGCTGGGTACATTAGCTGCTCACATTTTAACCCTTTTATCCTCATGGTATATTAGCATTACATCTTAGTCTTGCCCACTATCTGGTGGTGCCACTTATTTCTTTGGCTCAACACCTTGCACTATTGGCACTGTCTTAAATCTACTGTTTGTCCTTTTTAGTACTTATAATAAAATATTGCAATTTTATTGTTCATTATATGCTTCTTGTTTTATATGCTTTCAAAATCATAAATCATAGTGCGGTTGTGCATGTGACAGGGGAGTTTTGAGGAAAGGCAAAAGGCCTGATGGACTACAGCCGTTTCGTGCCTCGCTTGCGCTTCTACGGATCCATAGAATCCGTAGAAGAGCAAGTGAGGCGTGAAATGGCCATAGTCCATCAGGTCATTTGTCCTTCCTCCATTCTCCTCTTTCACCTGCACATCCGCACTTTATGATGTTGTACATGTAAAGTAATAAAGGACTTTACCTCCAACAATTTGGTGAATGCTACCATTTCTTTTTCTCTGTTCTCTCTCCATTGGATATTGCATGTATGCTCCGGCTGTGCACCACTCGAAGAGATCCTCACAAGATATTCATAAAGAAAACCAGGTGTATTAACACATAAAAAGCTTCAAATTGGTGCTCACATTTTTCCTTTGGAAAAATTATGTTCATATATGCACATATTGTTAGGGTTGCGGAACGCACTGGATAGAGTATTTAATAGAGAGCGCTCGCAACTTGGGGTCCACCGTGCAAAGATGGTATACTACAGCTAATCTTCACAATGGTGAACTAAGGTAGCGATCCCCTAGTACACACGGGGATAAACATCACCCTGTGGAGTAAGCAAGTGTTAGGGTTTGAGTTCCTGCTGCTGCACAAGGGGAGTCTCGAACCAGTCCCACTGCGGTCTCCCATTCATCTCCGGCCGCAGTGGAGCCTGCTCAGCAGAGACGTAGGTCCCAGCGTCTTGCCCATTCCAGTACTGTGCAGTGACTTGCTGCTGCCTCTCCTGGAACTGCTATTATAGCCAGTGCTGGAGCAGACGTCTTTGGGACAAAGTCCTGCGTTTCCCCTTCTGAGCATGCCCAGGGTGAGATCTCTCATTGGAGATCGGGGGTCACGTGCTCAGGTACTTCAGCAGCTCCTATTGGTCTGCCAGGAAGGTCCTGTGACTACTGGAGTTCTGGAACAAGTTTCATTGGTCCTTGTTTCTGGCAGGTCCTGTAGCTGTTATTATAAAAGGGTGGCAATGCTGAGCCGCCATGCGCTAGTATCAATCGTCATATGCTTTGCGCCAGTGTTGTCATGCGTGTGTGTGGTTAGGGACCGGCTGAAATAAGCCCCTAGAATACCGACTTAATCGGTGAGGAGTTTGGTATGCTAGCTGGTCAGGGTCGGTGTCCTAGATGCCCTAGATTACCGGCATAACCGGTGAGGAGTTTGATTGCCGTATTTAGGGTCTGGCGTTCAGACGCCATAGATTGCGGGTGACTCCCGAGAGGACATTAGCGCATGATCACGTTCTATGTTCGCTTAGCATTTAACTGTGTACCTGGATGCCTAACAGGACACAGAACTTTTTCTCAGCGGCTCTGTGATGTAACAGGGTTCGCTTTCAATGCTAGACAGCGCCCTAGCGTGTTTACTTTGCGACTCAATTGTGTTTAGTGAGTTCGCACACATCGCCATAAAGCGCTGCGGCACTCCTTCTAGCAGCTCTGTGGAATAACAGAGTTCGCACTTATTGCCACAGCGCGTTACAGCGTTTATTTTGGCGACTCTGCGGGATAACAGAGTTCGCTTCTTGCGCCATTTTACCAGCAGCAGGCTCCGTAGACCCCGGGCTGCGAACGCACCTCTCTACTTCAAATATTTGGTGCGTTCTGCAGACCCTTTACAGCAAGTGTCACCCTGTTCCGATTACTTCTCAGATGGGAGCATCGGCCAGAGGACCCAAGTCGGCACACTGCTGAGTGGTAGCAAAATTAAATACTAACGCACACCATGGGATGGGGGAAAACAAGAGCACAAGCTCAACTGACCACAGAGCGGTACCAAAAGATGTGTGCCAGAGCATGTGGGTTGACTTTGCCCTGTAAACAGCCCGTGCTAAGCAGCACACGTGGCCGAGACAGGCGCTAGGTCAAGCCGAGTAAAAACCTGCCTCTCTAGGTAACACTAGACGATCATACACGCCGACAATGCTGCAGGTTCTCTGCCCAAACACACGTGCATGCACAGAGTGGCAGCATATCCACTCGCTCACATATAACGCAAATGATCTTAGCGCACCGATGGGCGCACCAAAGATCCTTTTATAGTTTCTGTCAATCAGACAGGACCTTGCTCACTGGCCAATCCGGAGCCAGACCAGGACCTGAGCATGTGACAGGCGACCGCCAATGAGAAGTCGACCCACGAGCATGCCCTGTAGAGCAAAACCTGGACTTAGTCTCAGGAGTGACTGCACACTGCTGAAAATAGCCAGTTACTATAGCTGAACTTGGAGAGGCAGTAGTAACCAAGTGTACAGCTTGGCTCTGAGCCAGATGCTGAGACTGATGTCTTTGCTCAGCAGAATTCACTGCGGTTGAGACTGAATGAGAGACCGCAAGAGAAGACAAGGCTTGGGATCCCTCCTGTGCAGAGGGAGAACCCTAACACATATATTCATATTTAATTTTGCTAATTGATAAAAAAAATAAAATTTTTAGCTTTCTTAATTTGCATCACTTCTCCACATCTGCACAATAATTCTTTGCATTTTTTAAAGCGGCAAAGTAAGAATACTTTGAAACATAGAAGTGTTAATATTTTATTTTTATCAGTTAACAAATTGCAAAGTGAATCAACAAATGTGAAATCTAAATCAAATGCATATTTGCTTTGACCACACTGTAACTTCAAAACAGCAGCAATTCTTTGAGCTACACTTATATGGGATTTTGTATGATATGTCAGGTATGTGAGTAACCAATTATATCAAACAGGGGATAGTGATCATCATTTTTATACAAAGGTTGACACACGGTCATTACCTAAAACAGAAACAAGTGTGTAGAAGGCTTACAACTGGGTGAAGACCAGCCAAACTCTGTTAAAAAGTTAAAACTTGTTGTGGAACAGCTATGAAGGTGAGTTTTTAGAAGACAATATTATATCACAGCTCATTCATAAAGACAACACTTAGGATAGCCACAGAAAACAAGGTAGCTGTACTGCATAAGCAAGGTCTCTCCCAGGCAGAGACCTCAATGCAGACTCAAGGTGTGCTGTTCAATATCTTTTGAAAAAGTGCCAAGAAATGGGCAACATTGATGCCTAGGTCTGCCAAGTAAACTTAGAGAAGCATATGAGTCATTCATCATGCTTTCTTCCATTCAAAATCGCAAGGTGTTCAGCAGCATCTTCATCTCAAAACTGGCAGTAGCCTTTAGGACCATTGTATGGAGAAGTCTTATCAAAAGTACTCTTTAATAAAGAAATATGACCAAAAAGCCATACTTTTGACATTTAGAAAGGGAAAATGGCAGCCAATGATCTGGTCTGAGAACTCCAGAAGGCCATGTGTTTGCTGAAGGGCTGTTGAGAGGTACTACAAAGATTGACTGCAGTTAATAGTTAAAGTGAAGCATGGTGAAGGTTCATTGCAATTTTGTGGCTGCATTTCAGACAGTGAAGATGCGGATTTGGTCAGGATTACTGGTGTTCTCAATGCTGAGAAATACAGTTAGAAATTTATCATCAACATCATGCAAGACCATCAGGAAGGCATGTGATTGCCTCCAAATTTATTCTGCAGCAGGGCAACGACCCCAAACATACAGTCAATGTCAGTGGAAACTATCATCATAATAAAAAAGAGAAATGGAAGTGATGATAAGTCCTGATCTCAATATCATCAAGTCTATCTGTGATTATATGCAGATATAGAATCATTTGCACAAGCCTAAATCCACAGAAGATGTGTGGTTAGTTGTCCAGTTATTATTATTAATATTTTTTTATATAGCGCCATTGATTCCATGGTGCTGTACATGAGAAGGGGTTACATACAAATTACAGATATCACTTACAGTAAACAAACTAACAATGACAGATTGATACAGAGGGGAGAGGACCCTGCCCTTTCGGGCTTACATTCTGCAGGATGGTGGGGAAGGAGACAGCAGGTTGGGGGGGTTGCAGCAGTTCCGGTGTTGGTTGAGGCGATATCTCCAGTAGTGTTGAGGAGGCAGCGGGGTCATTGTAGGCTTTCCTGAAGAGATGGGTTTTCAGGTTCCGTCTGAAGGATCCGAATGTGGTTGATAGTCGGATGTGTTGGGGCAAAGAATTCCAGAGGATGAGGGATATTCAGGAGAAGTCTTGGAGGCGGTTGGGTGAGGAGCGAATAAGTGTGGAGGAGAGAAGGAGGTCTTTGGAGGATCGGAGATTACGTGAGGGAAGATATTGGGAGATTAGTTCAGAGATATATGGAGGAGACAGGTTATAGATGGCCTTGTAGGTCAGTATTAGCAATTTGAATTGGATACCCTGAGGGAGTGGGAGCCAGTGGAGAGATTTGTAGAGGGGAGAAGCGGAGGAGTAGCGAGGAGAGAGATGAATTAGTCGGGCAGCAGAGTTAAGGATGGACTGGAGAGGTGCGAGGGTGTTAGCAGGGAGGCCACAGAAAACGATATTGCAGTAGTCGAGACGGGAGATGATGAGGGCGTGCACAAGCATTTTAGTAGAGTGAGAGTTGAGGAAGGGACGGATTCTGGAAATATTTTTGAGCTGGAGGCGGCAGGAGGTGGAGAGAATTTGGATGTGCGGTTTGAAGGACAGGGCAGAGTCAAGGGTTACTCCAAGGCAGCGGACCTCCAGTACAGGGGAAAGAGTGATGTTGTCAATTGTTATAGATAGGTCGGGGGAAAGATGATCAGTTCAGATTTGTCCACATTCAGTTTGAGGAAGTCCAGTTAGTTGTTTGGTGCAAGCTTCCTGAAGAATTCCTGCAAAAACTGTGTATAAGTGTACTTTGAAGAATTTGTGATATATTAAAGGCAAATGGTGATCACATCAGATATTGATTTGATTCAGACTTCTCTTATGTTCATTCACTATAAATTTTGTTCATTGATAAAAATAAACTATTAAAATTGCTAATTTTTAAAGCATTGATATTTTCATTGTTTGCTGAGTGACTAGTTAAGGATTTGAGTGATTCAATTAAATGTATTTGCAATGGGAATATGTAATTCATTCAGCATACATATATTCTAATTCACTTTGTAATTCATTTTGCTTTTTTAAATGCTGTAAGCTTCACAAAAAAGAAAGGGTTATTCAGCAGAGGAATACTGTTTGGTAAACACAGTGCCTTAAGGACATTTGTCCTTATCACAGAATCTCTATAAAATTTGGCATCTTTCAACACAAATGTCAGTTTTTGATCAAGGAATCTGTAGAGTGGAACAGTATTATTAATGTAGGTCAGATCTGAGAAGCACTGCCAGAGCTGTGGAAAGAACTTAAACCATACAAACAACGTCTGCTTAATCTCTTTGGGGGCATATGCTGAAAAAGATATTTCATAATTAGCAATAGTTTAAGGAACCCAAACAAAACAAATATTAGATGTTAGAGATAGATAGATAGATAGATAGATAGATAAATAGATAGATAGATAGATAGATAGATAGATAGATAGATAGATAGATAAATAGAAATTGTAGATAGAACTGTTCAGCACCTCCAGATAGAATACATTAAGCATGAACCCATGCATGCTGCATTAACTGCATACTATATAAACAAAAGAATACAGCTTCACTTTGCATACAATAAGATGTATGCAAACATTCAATATAGAAATTTTTGACTGCATTACTGCCACGTAGAATATACTTATAAAATGAAAGTACATAGCGAACAAATTGGCCAATTCATGAAAGCCAAGTAGACTTGGTAAGGAATACCTTTCTTTAATTAGACCCTTAAACTAATATTCATCAAACATTTTTCTCCTGGGCTAAAAGTCTATAAATTTAAAAGGCAGGAGGGAAGCAGCAATTATGAAAAACAGCCTTAGTTTAATGGGAGGAATGATCACATGATCACGTAGTGTGGGGCCAATGGGAGCCATTGTGCGTATGCATCAATGAGCACTCTATTTAAATGCAGTTGTCAAAGATTGGCAGCAGGATCTAAATGGTTAACATCAGCAATTAGAGCTTAGCTTTGGCTGCTGCTGTTAGAGAACGATGCCTGCTATGCAAAAGTCAGCTTATACTTAGTTTAGATAGAGCTCAGCTCCCAAGCTCCCTTCATACTTAACCCCTTTACTCCCGAGGGTTGTTTGCATGTTAATGACTGGGCCAATTTTTACAATTCTGACCACTGTCCTTTTATGAGATTATAACTCTGGCACGCTTTAACGCATCCTGGCGATTTTGAGTTTGTTTTCTCGGAACATATTGTACTTCATGGTAGTGGTTACATTTCTTCGATATAACTTATGTTTATGTATGAAAAAAACAGAACTATGGAGAAAATGTTAAAAAATTTTCAATTTTCAAACTTTGAATTTGTATGCCCTTAAATCAGAGATATATCACACAAAATAGTTAATAAATAACATTTCCTACATGTCTATTTTACATCAGCACAATTTTGGAACCAAATTTTTTTTTTTGTTAGGAAGTTATAAGGGTTAAAATTTAACCAGCGATTTCTCATTTTTACAACATCATTTTTTTTAGGGACCACCTCACATTTGAAGTCACTTTGAGGAGTCTATATGATAGAAAATACCCAAAAGTGACACAATTCTAAAAACTGCAACCCTCATCGTGCTCAAAACCACAATCAAGAAGTTTATTAACCATTCTGGTGCTTCACAGGAATTTTTGGAATGTTTAAAAAAAAATGAACATTTAACTTTTTTTCACAAAATGTTTACTTCAGATCCAATTTTTTTGATTTTACCAAGGGTAACAGGAGAAATTGGACCACAAAAGTTGTGCAATTTGTCCTGAGTACGCTGATACCTCAAATGTGGCAGGAGAACCACTGTTTGGGCGCATGGCAGAGCTCGGAAAGGAAGGAGCGCCGTTTGACTTTTTCAATGTAGAATTGACTGGAATTGAGATCGGACGCCATGTCACATTTGGAGAGCCCCTGATGCACCTAAACAGTGGAAATGTGTAGCTCAGCTGCGCTTGGTGCCACATGTACCCTGGAGGATACATGAAAGGTAATTCACAATCACCTGATATTCATTCACACTTCACATTTTCCTGGTGCCACCAGAGGGAGCCCTTTAGAGTATATAAGGGAGTGGAGAGACGCAGCAGTAGGCATTCTAGCCAGACAGCCATGCTAGTTGTTGGTTGTACCTCAGAGAGATGAGCTGAAAGGAAAGTTACCTCAGAACGTGCTGACTGATATTTCCCTAGGAAAGTGGAAAGTGACTCTCGAAGTGAGCATAAAATCAGTCTGACGGAAGGTCCTGATAGCTACTTTGGACAGAGCCTAAGAAAGAAGCGAAGGAAAGGGAACTGCAGTATTTGTAACACCGAGTCAACTGAGGTATTGTTAGAGAGCGAGCGTGCCGACGCTTGGAGAGCGGTGAAGAGAAGGAAGCTGACATCTACTGCTGCCTGTGCTTATGTTAAAGGTGTGAGTAGGACGACAGGCAAGTGGAAAAAGAGAAAGAGAGAGTGACTGAGGAGAAATAGCAACGATAGCTTACCTCCACTCTGCACCACCGGACACCGGGTCCGAGCTTGCTAGTACCTTCATGGCTAGTGGGAAAAACCGGAGACCCTGCTGGACTTCAGGTCGCAGAAGGGCCCAGCAGTGCTGATACGTAACCGGGGTCAGCAAGAACAGGAGTCTGGTCAGCGCAACCATTGGAGACTTAGTTCTGTCCAATAGAAGGCTCCACCACAAGATCAGCCGGACGTAGCAAAGAGAACGGAGTTAAACTTTGTTTCATGCAAGTTAGAAACTCACACACATATAGACGTAAGGAGGCCCTACACCTACTCAGTGATCACTGGACGTGCATCCTCCACCCTGACTGCCTCCCGGGACGTGCCTGCAACTTCATCACCAGTAAAGGTACAGAAAGAGACTGTCTTGTGTGTGTCTGCATTATTGCTCCTTCACCCCTGCACCGCCATATACTCCGAGGGATCAGTCTCGCCTGTGGGAGACTTAACACCTTGCTGCCCCAAACCCTCAGAGGATCTACATTGCAGCGCTGGTCACCCTGACCAGGAACCACAGGTGGTGTCACGAACATTTCTACAATCCCCTGTAAATATCCCCCCTTTAGTGAGCGCCCAGGGCAACGGACCGAGCTGTGCTACCCGTGACATCCCCCAGTAAAGTGAACGGGCTCGGTGCCGAGTACCCCAAAGCCCTGGTACGTTCGACACAGAAACACCCCACAAGTGACACCATTTTTGAAAGTAGTCCCCTAAGGAACTTATCTAGATGTGTGGTGAGCACTTTGAACCCCCAAGTGCTTCATAGAAATTTATAACGTAGAGCCGTAAAAATAAAAAAATCATAATTTTTCTGCAAAATTCATTTTCTCGCCTCCAATTTTTTAATTTCCCAAGGGTGACAGGAGAAATTGGACCCCAAAAGTTGTTGTGCAATTTGTCCTGAGTATGCTGATACCCCATATGTGGGGGGAACCACTGTTTGGGCGCATGGCAGATGCTCTTTATTGCAAAAAAGTTTTTGCATCACCATATTTTGAGAGCTATAATTTTTCCTTATTTTGACCCATAGAGTTTTGTAAGGTTGTGTTTTTTTGCGGGTCGAGCTGATGGTTTTATTGGTACCATTTTTGGGCATATGAGATTTTTTGATCGCTTTTTATTCTGATTTTTGGAAGGCAGAATGAGCAAAAACCAGCAATTCATGAATTTCTTTTGGGGGGGGAGTTTATACTGTTCCGCGTGTGGTATACAATTGATAAGGCAGTTTTATTCATCCGGTCAGTACGATTACAGCAATACCTCATATATATCTTTTTTTATGTTTTGGCGCTTTTATACAATAGAAACTATTTTCTATTCTGAGAGCTATAACTTTTTTATTTTTTCACTGATGATGCTTTACAGGGACTTATTTTTTGTGAGACAAGATGACGTTTTCAGTGGTACAATGTTTATTTATATCCGTCTTTCTGATTGCGTGTTACTCCACTTTTTGTTCAGCGGTATTATGAGAAAGCATTTTTTTTGCCTTGTTTTTTTATGGTGTTCACTAAAGTGGTTGACTAGAGGGACAGTTTTATAGATCGGGTCGTTACAGACGCGAGGATACTAAATATGTGTACTTTTAATATTTAGATTTTTTCACTAAAATATTTATTTATTGATATAATAAATATTGATTTTTTAAAATGTTTAAATTATTTTTTAAATATTCTTACAATTCTTTAAAACTTTATTTTTTTATTTAATTCTTATTTTTGCACATTGTCCCACTATGGGACACTCATTTTCTGCAGGCGGATCGCTTCTATAGCATGCAGATGAAGCAGCATCTGCATGGTATAGAATATTGCAGCGCTGCAGCTTCTGTGCACGTACCTCTGAGACTTCCTGACATGCACTGCACATCTCAGGAAGTCTCTTTGATCTGGAGACTCAGATGTTATTCTGACGACATCCGGGTCTCCATGGGAACGATCGGGATCCAAAAGCAGAGGGGCTGTCAGACCCTCTGCAGCCTCCTGAACTCTGTGATCATCTTTGATCACAGTGTTCCGGGGGTTAAAGTGCCAGGAGTGGTCCGTGACTACTCCTGGCACTCAGTGCTGGGTGTCAGCTGTGAGAATCAGCTGACATCCGGCTGCATTCGGCCTGGGCTCACCTCGTGAGTGCGTCCGATTGCTTGTAATAGCATGTGATGTTCTATCCCGTCCCTGGGACTTAAGGCCCTGGTCACATGGACGGGATAGTACATCAAATGGTAGAAAGGGGTTAAGGACCATTGAATATTAACAGATAGAGTCTATTGAGTAGAGGTAAAAATAAGCATGTGTAAATCCTGGCAACCAATTGAGAACTTACAATGTTAGCACTTGGAGTGAAGAGTGACTCCATTTTTCAACAACAGTTTTTAAGGACAAAAAGATACATAAATGGTATAATATTCTTATTTACACTCACAGAGTATTTTAAATGCTTGATTTAAGGGACTATAGTGCGTTCATTACAGAAAATTTCTATTTTCATAATGTTTAATATCAACCTGTCATTTCAGAAAACGCTATTAGCCTACAGATATGGGGTTAATCTGCAGGTTAATAGTCTTCTAAAGCATGGCTTTTCGAAGATAAAGAACTTTATCCCTCCTGGCTGCCTTGGGCTTTCAGTCATAGAGCCGTGGCTGGAAAGGTTGGAGTTGCCAGCGAGTCATAGTGAGTAGCAGCTGCAACCACACCCGAACACTGACTGACAGCTGTCTTAGTACTGATGCACAGATGTGGACTGTCAGTCAGTGTTGGCAGCTGGGCTTTCAGTGAGGTTGCCACATGGCTTAAGAAAGATATTAACTTAAAGATTAACCCTATATCTGCTAATTACAGCATTTTTTACATGATAGGTTCCCATTTACTTGAATCTTACAAAGGTTTAAAACAATCTTATGTACACGCAGTTCATGTTGGAATTTGGCACTGTTGTGTCCAGCCTCTAATATGTTTACCCATTTCATATTGCATTAAATTACCTTATCATCCCTTTTGGTACTTTTAATCATATTTTTAGTACAGACGAGGATGTAATGGGTATCCTTGGTTTAGTTTTCAACATAATAAAACTTCATGGTGAAACCAATACTTCTCCAATTTGTTTTTAAAAAAATACTAAATTAGAAAAGTTAAGGAATAAGACTAAAGGCAGGTTTTTTGTTATCATTGAAAAGGTTGTCTAGGTTTGTGTAACCGGGCTGAGCATAGGATGGGCTCATTCTTTGTAATAAAATTTTAACTTTTTCACTAATTTACTCCCCAGTGACAAATCTCGGTAGGGTATGCAATTTTTAGAATTTTCCTTGCATCGTACATTTCAGGAGGACAGAATATCAAAGTCTTTTCATCTTTTCTATTTAAAAGCCTCTGCCTTCAGTTCAGTTCGGTTTTATAATACCCAAGAGCACACATTTACGTTTTGTTCCAGTTAAAGATTCAGTAGTTGACTTAGCTTGTTAATTTATTTAGAATACTTATACAGGTGTACAGCAAATAGCATTTTGGGAAGCAGACACTCTTTCTGTCTGGCATACCCCATGAATCATCCAGAGTATAAAATATGGAAACATCCTTGTCTATTGGCAGCTTCATTGTTAAATACATTGATGCCAAAATAAATCATCAAGAGAATTTTCATTTTGCTTTTCCGTATTGATACTTTAAGAAATATATGTTCAACTGTACAAATAATATCATATTAAAAAAATAGATTCAAGCTATTTCTCTTCCAGTGATAAAAGTCCTCCATACAGTAGCTATAAAGAAATCTGATTAGTGAAGTAAAACTAGTGCCTGGTATACATCTATATAATTATTGTTCCCTCAGTATTGTATTATTTTCTGATGATGGGTCCTTCATTTTAGCTGACTTGTGATGTTCATCAGTTACTTTGAAAGGCATACTGCTAAATATGAATGCAAGATTCAGCATTACATCCTGTCAATCATCTGCCAGCCTACAAATGTTCCTATATGTTCTGTTCTTTAATTAGAATGTAGATTTAAACTTCTTAGTTGTCTAGTAAAACATGAAAATCACTGCTACTTTGAAGTCATTGATAAACTGTTCATTTGCACGCTTTGTTTAATTTCAGCAATATCTTCATATTTCCAATGAGCTCTTAAGTTCAAAATCAACATCTTGATTAAAAATGTTAGATACTTATGCACGCAATGTACTTAATATTTGGACTCTGTGTCTTACACTAGTAGAACGTGATGCCTTGTACAGGGTATATAAAAAGATTTTTCTTAAGGAATTTTTGGAGTATTTTTATTCTATTTTTCAAGTCACTTGCAATATGAAAAAATAAACATTTTTTTTGCTAAGGCTACTGAAACTCATGATAGGCTTAGCCTTCCTGTTCTAAAGAGATAATCAACCTCTTCATTCCAAGCAGAATTACAACATAGATAACACCTGTATAAAGATAACACGTGATCACACTATTCCCAATAGATTATGTATACAGCTTGCCTCCACCTCCTCCCCTCACAATGATCTCTGCATTAATCACAGAGCATGCCTACAAAATTGTCCCATTTAAGTCAATGAATATCTACAATCTTTTGTAAATAGGTCTTAGCAGAGACAGCTTGGGGCCCCTGTACAAAAAATATTATTTTGACCCCCCTCCTTTTATGGCAACCAAGCAATAAATATATACAGTATATCTATTACATAGTGTCCTCTGATTATGTATATTGCCGTCCCTTATTACATAGTGCCCTCTCTTGCTATGTACAGCACCGTCCCTTACATATCGGATTCTCTTTACTTTTGTTATTTATAGCGCACTGTTCTTAATTACACACCGTCATCTCTTGTCAGATATAAAATGAAATTACTGCTGATTGAGCATGGTAAAGCTTTTTTTCTGATGGAGGCGGTTGATGGACTGGTCTTCTGGTCAGATGCTGCTCCATCAGCAGTCATTTTATATCTAACAAGAGAGGACCATGTAATAAAGATAGGGCACTGCTTTATTAAAAATAATGAGAATGCTATGTAAGGGGTGGTGCTATGTATAACAAGACATATTGCTATGTAATAATGGGACAGAGCTGCATAAAACAACAGAGGATGCTACATAATAAGGGACCACCACATAAATAACTAGAGAGGACAATAGATAATAAGGGAGGCCCTTTCCAGCAATAATGTCCCCTATACTGGGCACCTTCCTGGGATAATGTTTCCCAAACTTGACTCCTTTTTGTTACAATGTCCTCTTTCTGGTATAATGTCCCCCATCCTGGTCCCCTTCCTGGTATAATAGGCCCCATCCTGGTCCATTTCCTGGTATAATGTGCCCTGTCCTGGGCCTTTCCATGTATAATGTGCATCATCCTGATCTCCTTCCAGGTATAATCTGCCCCGTCCTGTTATAATGTGTCCCAATATGATATATATGCCCCCCATCCTGGTATAATGCGCTCCATCCAGGTATCTATTTCCCCAATCCAGATATATATGTCCCCCATCCTGGTACAATGTCCCCCATCCTGGTATATATGTTTCCTATCCTGGTATATATGTTCCCCAATTTTTTATACTGTCTCCCATCCTGCTATAATGTCCCCCCTCCAGGTATACATGTTCCTCATCCTGGTATACATGTCCCTATCCTGGTTTACATGTCATCCATCCTGGCATATATGTGCCCCATCCTCGTATATATGACCTCCCTCCTTGTCTATATATCCCTCATCCTAGTATAATGTGCTACATCCTGGTATATACTGTATGTGACCCAACCTAGTGTAATGTGCACCATACCTATATATATCTCCCATCCTCATATATATCCTGGTATATATGTGTCCCATCCTGGTATAACTTGCCCCATTCTTGTAAATATGTCCCTAATCCTGCTATAATGTGCTCTATCTAAATATATATGTCCCCCATCCTGCTATAATGTCTCTTATTCTGCTATAATGTGCACTATCTAGATATATGTGTCCGCCCATCCTGCTATCATGTGCCCTATTTTGTAATGCATTAAAATCAAACCATACTGCTCACCGATCCCCATGCTCCCATGTCGCACGGGATCCTCTTCTACAGCCAGAGTGGGAGCTGGCAGCTGACTTCTGTGTCATGAAGTCACTGCCATGCACTCCCAGTAATGGGCATAGCGATGTCAGCTTCTGGCCTTTGATTGGCCTGCGGCATGTATTGCAGCTTAGGGAGCTAGTGGCGTATTATATTTCAGCTGAATGTGCCTCTGAGGATGCACATCCAGCTGAAATAGTCGCTGGTGTATGCATTACCCCTCCACATCTGAGTCCCAGTGCAGCTACACTGGCTGCACCAGCAATATGTCTGCCCCAGAAATATTTGGACAGTGACACAGGTTTTGGCATTTTAGCTGTTTTCCAAAACATATTCAAGATACAATTATAAAATCAATATGGGCTTAAAGTGCAGTCTCTCAGCTTTTATTTGCAGGGTTTCACATCCTAATTTGATTAAATGTTTAGGAATGAAATCTCTTTAATATATAACTATATAATATTTTGCGACATTCAGCAAAAAAAAAGCGCATAGACGGGTCTACAGAAGACAGCAGTGGTGGAAACTTTAGAATCCTTTCCATGGTGAAGAAAAACCCATTTTCAATATCCACCCAAGTGAAGTACACTCTACAGGAAGTACTTGTTTCAGTGTCTAAGTCTATCATAAAGACTTAATGAGAGCATATACAGAGAGTTTACCACAAGACACAAACCATTAACCAGCCTTCAAAATAGAAAGGCCAGATTAGATTTTGACAAAAAACATCTGAAGAAGACAGCCCAGTTCTGGAAAAGCATTCTTTAGACAGATGAAGCAAAGCAAAGATTAAACTGCAAGAATGATGGGAAGAAGAAAGTATGAAGAAGGCTTAGAATGGCTCCGGATCCAAAGCACACCACATCCTCTGTAAAACATGGTGGACAAAGTGTGATGGCATAGATATGCATGGCCTCCAATAGCATTGGGTGACTAGAGGTTTATTCATGATGTGACTGATGCCAGATGAATTCTGAAGTGTACAGGGCTATACTTTATGCTCATATTCAACCAAATGCAGCAAGGTTGATTGGACAGTGCTTCATAGTACAGATGGACAATGGCCCAAAGCATACTGCAAAAGCAACACATGAGCTTTTTAAGGCAAATAAGTGAAATATTCTCCAATGCCAGAGTCAATCACCAGATCCATCGATCATGCATTTCACATGTTTAATCCAAAACTTAAGACAGAAAAGAGCACAAACAATCAGCAACTGAAGTCAGCTGCAGTAAAGGCCTGACAAAGCATCACACAGGAGGAAACCCAGTGTTTGGTGATGTCCATAACTTCCAGACTTGAGCCAGTCATTGCCATCAAGGGATTATCAACAAAATGTTAAAAATGAACACCTGATTTATGGTAAAGTTAATTTGTCCGATTACTTTTGAGCTCCTGAAATGAGTAGACCTTCTAGAAAAAGGTAGAAATGAAAGGAGTGGTTCTGCAGGAGTTGACCACAGACCATTTCTATGTTCTCTTCCTTTTTGACAGTTTTTTTGGTCCCTTTTACATTTTTTCATCTTTCTCACTCCTAGAGGTACTCTATAGTAGCATGAGGCAGTATCTACAACCCACAGAAGTTGCTTAGGTAGTGTAGCTTCCAGGATGGCACATCACTGTGAGTTGAGGCAAAAAAGGTAGCTGTGTCTGTCAGCACAGGGTCCATAGCATGGAGCAGAAACCAGGAGACAGTCCAGTACACTAATAGATGTGGAGGGGGCCATAAGTGGACAACAACCCAGCAGCAGGACTGCTACCTCATCCTTTGTGCAAGGCGGAACAGGAGGAGTAGTGCTAGAGCACTGTATAATGACCTCTTCAGACTACTAACATACATGTGACTGCTCAAACTGTCAGAAACAGACTCCATTAGAGCTCGACTTTCACAAGTGGGTGTTGTGCTTACAGTCCAACACCATGCAGGGATATTGGCATTTGCCAGATAACACTAAGGTTGGCAGATTCAACACTGGAACCCTGTGCTCTTTTGAGATGAGAGCACTTTCACACTGAGCACGTGTGACAGATGTGACAGAGTCTGGAAATGTCACAGAGAACATTATGCTGTCTGCAACATCCTACAGCATGACCGTTTTTTTGCAGTGGGTCAGTAATGGTGTGGGGAGGCATTTCTTTTGAGGGCCACACAGCCCTCGTTCTGCTATCCAGAGTTACCCTGATTGCCATTAGGTACTGGAATGAGATCCTCAGACCCATTATAAGACCATATGTAAGTGCATTTTGCTGTGAGTTCCTTCTGATGCATGACAATGCTGGACCTTATGAGGCTGAAGTGTGTCAGCAGTTCCTGCATGATGAAGGCATTGATGCTATGGTCTGGCCTGCTCGTTTCCCATGCTTGAATCCAATTGAGCACATCTGGGACATCATGTCTCATTCCATCCACCAATGCCATGTTCCGCGACAAACTGTCCAAGAGTTGACTAATGCTTTAATCCAGGTCTGTGAGTAGATCACTCAGGAGAACATCTCCTGCCTTATCAAGAACATGTCCAGGCATTGTAGGGAGTTCATACAGGCACGTTGAGGCCACACACACTACTGAGCATCATTTCCTTGTCTTGAGGCATTTCCATTGAAGTTGGATCAGCCTGTAATTTGATTTTCCACTTTGATCTTGAGTATCATTCTAAATCCAGTCCTCCTTGGGATATTTATTTCGATTTACTTCACATTGATAATTTTTATGTTTTATTGTTCTCAAAGTATTCCTCTGTGTATTGAATAAAGATTTGCAACTGGAATATTTAATTCAGTGATATCTAGGATGTGATATTTTAGTGTTATCTTTATTTTTTTAAGGAGTGTATATATAGCTACTGTAAAAGATATCTCTCATGGCAGTTGACAGGTACTCAAGCAAGATGACTGCCCCCTTGATAATTTGCAGAGGATATAATGAAAAAAAGCTACAATAAGAGAATAAAAACATATTAGAAAAACATGTTTTGACTATCCGGTTTTAATTAGTTACAAAAAAAATTATATTACTATGCTGATGTCATGGCACTCCTGCTCACGCTGCGTGAGCTGGCTACTCATTTACTATGTGCACAAATATGCGTCACACCAGACAAATTTATATGGTGTGCTTAGAATACCTTTGAAAAATGCAAGATGTTTACATTATTTTTATTGCTGGGTTGACTTGCACCATTTTGCTGCAGCAAAGTTGAGTCATTTTTTTATATATAAAAGTGGAAAAAAATTACAACCAAAACAGCAACTAAAACCGCTAGTCTAAATGTGGCTCTCTGTTATTGGTTATAATGATACTTTTTACTCTGAGGCAGCTTTAATTCATTGAAACTAGAAAATCCTGATATCTTTTTTTACGTTAATATTACTATTATTATCAGTAGTTACAGAAGTGCAATGTTCATGTACATAGATCTTTCTCCTCTTGTTTTGTGGAAAAAAAACTATATATTTACACACTGCGAGTGACAAAGTTCCCATACAATTTATACCACATAGGTTTTAAAAAGATTTCTTTCACACAGTTTCTAAACCGCATTTAATCTTTTCAAGTGGTCCCGTATGATCTTGAAAAGCTTGTGAACAATATCTATGTACAATGCTTTTCCTGTCCTAACAAATGTAATCTCTCTCAATGTCACTGTCTGCCTGCTATTTCATTGCCATTTTCGTGCAGTCATGAAACCTGTCAGTCATAGGCCTCTTTATTTATTTTGACTCTATCTTGCCAAGCAAGCTCCTCTGTTTTCTTATTTCAGGGCAAAGCCGGACAGAAGTAATATATTCTGGAAAAGAATAAGAAAATTGTATTTTTCAAATGCTAAATAAAATGTGTGATTTTTTTTTTGCAATTACACTTGTACTTTATATTATCCATTGTTATATATAGAAAGTATTTAGATAATAGCAATACAGTAATAATACAGTACAATAGTAATAAAAGAAAATAAAAAAATCTGCCCAATAATTATAATTCTCCTTATGATGAAATTCTAGAGGGTAAGGGGCCTATTCATCAAATAGATTGATCTAGAAATCTGACATAAATCAATTTGAAATATCTCCATTTTTTGCATGGCTTTTTTAATGTGAGCTCCGTTAACTTTTAGAAAAATGAGTAGAGCCCAGCAGCAGGGGCATAGCCAAGCGCAACTCAGCAAATTTATGTTTCAGAAGTGCCTTAGATGAAGACAGAAATGTACTCCATTCTTTGACTTAAGTTTATCATTAAAGTACATTTCTGATGCATTTGTACAGCTGATGAAAGATGTGACAATTTAATTAAGAGCCATACAAATTTAGTGAATCATACTCCAGTTAACAGTCTGGATAAATTGACCCATACTTCTTTCTACTGCACTTTATCATCAATATTCTTTCATTTTAGTTATTAAACATAGCAGAATTAAATCTCAAGTCATCACATTACAAAAAGGCACCTACTGTACATTGTGGAAATTGACAACTAGTTTCAGCAGAAACACAATTATTAAATGAGATCAGTTGAGAAAAAAATGATCTCCTAGATTATTTGAAAGTATCAACAGGTAAGTCAGTGGTTAAAAAAATATCATTGCTACATAATGTACTGTGCATATCATAATTTTTGGACTTTAAGATGCACCAGACCATAAGACACACCTAGGTTTTAGAGGAGGAAATTTGAAAAAAAAATTGAAGCAAAGTATGTGGTACATTCTGTACTAATATACCCAATCCAGGTATACATGGTCCCCTCATCCCCATCCTAGTATACATGGCCCCCTCAGCCCTATCCTGATATGCATGGCCCCCTCATCTCCATCCTGCTATGTATAGCCCCCTCATCCCTATCCTAGTCTAACTCTTCTGTAGAGTGTAAGCTCTTATTATCAGCATTGCTCTTTCTCTCTCCTGTGGAGTATAAGCTCTTAGGGTCAGCAGTGTCCTCTCTCTCTCCTGTAGAGTGTAAGATCTTATAGTCAGCAGGGTCTTCTCTCTTTCTTCTGTAGAGTGTTAGCTTTTATGATCAATAGGGTCCTCTCTCTCTCTCCTGTAGAGTGTAAGCTCTTATGATCAGTAGGGTTTTCTCTCTCTCCTGTAGAGTGTAAGCTCTTATGATCAATATGGTCCTCTCTCTCTCCTGTAGAGTGTAAGCTCTTATGATCAGTAGGGTCCTCTCTCTCTCCTGGAGAGTGTAAGCTCTTATAGTCAGCAGGGTCATCTGTCTCTCTTCTGTAGAATGTAAGCTCTTATGATCAGTACGATCCTCTCTCTCTCCTGTAGAGTATAAGCTCTTATGATCAGTACGGTCCTCTCTCCTGTAGAGTGTAAGCTCTTATGATCAGTAGAGTCCTCTCTCTCTCCTGTAGAGTGTAAGCTCTTATGGTCAACAGTGTCCTCTCACTTCTGTAGAGTATAAGCTCTTATGGTCAGCAGTGTCCTCTCTCTTTTTCTTTCTCTCTTTTGTAGTGTGTAAGTTCTTATGATCAGTGCGGTCCTCTCTTTCTCTTTCTTTTGTAGTGTGTAAGTTCTTATGATCAGTGCAGTCCTCTCTCTTTCTCTTTCTTTTGTAGTGTATAAGTTCTTATGATCAGTGCTGTCCTCTCTCTTTCTCTTTCTCTCTTTTGTAGTGTGTAAGTTATGGTCAGTGAGGTCCTCTCTCTGTCTCTGGTAAAGTCTAAGTTCTAACGGTCAGTGAGTTTTCTCTCTCCTCTCCCTTAACAATTTCAAGCTTTCGATTATTGAGGTTACTGCAAAATTTATTCACCGCATATCAAACTTTCTTGGAAAATTCGGCAAAGCTGGCAAATTCAAATTTCAAAGAATCCTCTCATCTCAAGTGAATATTATTTGTTTTTTAATCTTTTGCTTACCCTTCATGGTTCAGCAAACTGGTGGTCAGTCAGGTGCTATTTTGCTAAATTCATATGTAGCAAATTGGAAAAAATCCATATTAAGAAGAAAACAATTTTTTTTGCAAATCAGGATTGTGAAAGATAATTTAATTCAAATAAATTCGCTCATCCCTAATCAATAATCATCACTGCTAAAATATTAAAAACTAATCAGTGACTTGCATTTTTGTACAACTTATCCATAGTCGTCTCACTTCAACCTGGCAATCATGTCAGCTGAGATCAAAGGCTAACAGCTAGAATCAAGTTTCTATTCCGTTATGCTAGTAACTTAAAAGAAGCTTAAGCATGCTGTCAATCAACTTTATAATAAAGAGTGTTCTAGCTATCATCGCTAACTTAAAATTGTAATTATCCTGTGCAAGTGTTCAATTTTATGATTCTTTTTGTGAAAACATACAGAAGCACAATGTGAGAAAACCTGTGCAGGCAAAATAAACAAACATGGATACGCTGTGAAAACAGTTATTACATATAGCATTGTGTTGATATTAGTCACAAGACATCATAGCAATTTATTTATTGGTATATTTTCTAGAAAGTTCACATGGTAAAAATGCAGTAATTCAGGTATGGCCACTAATCTATTGCTATACTTGATATTTTGGACTGTGTTTAGATCTATCGACAAATTAGTTACTTTACTATATTAAAAGTGCAAGCATTATTAATAATCAATTTATGCATTTGTTACATATTCTTAACCCTTTATATAATATGTTTGTGTTGATTCATTCATGCTTATGATTCATGAAATTCTTTGTTTTGATTAAGATTTTATTATAATGCTTTTAATCACTATATAGTATTTCTGTTTCAGCATAATCCACAGTCTGATGATTGAATAGGTACATTTCTATGTCTGAATAGTTTACTGCTTAGTAAAACCAGTACAATATGACCCACGTTTGTTATTTCTGTTATTTTAGAAAATGACATGAAGATAAGGTCCTTCTTTTATATTGCCTGAGTAGTTTTTATGGCACTGGAATGAGCATTGTTTAGTTCATTATAGTTTCCTTTGAGATCTGAGCATACTTACTAAAGGTTACAATTACCAGAAAACAATAGAGTCTTGAAAGTAAAATATTGACTTACAGTGTGTGTTTATTGATCTACAGGTCTCCTGACAAATGCAGCAACCATCCCCTGAAAAAAGGAGTTCAGGCTCGTGAAAGCTATGTACTTTAACAAACTCACTGCTGTGGATCCTCATCTTGTATGTCATCAACTCTGTCTGTTCCCCGGTATCTCATAAAAGACGGCCTAATTTCTCTACATTACGAGCTAAACTTTGACCTTCCACATAAAGGATCACTGGCAACAAGAACACTGTATGTTGATATGAGATATGCTTGGGCATTAGCAATACAGATCATGGTTAACATTTCATTTACGATATGTGTACACCACTACTAGACTTGATGATACCAACTTCTCTGAAACTGAATATTCTACCATTTTGAAGAGTATTCTTCCCCTTATCAGCCTTAGAAAGAAGACTGTTTGTCTACAAGAGGACTAATGTGCAAAAGAGAGTGACTCCTTGTGCCCTGGACTGTCCGAATTGCTTTTATTTTCTTATATGTTGGATATAAATACAATAGACCAAAGAGTAAAGCCTACGTTAAAAAGGACACCAAACCTAATATCATCAAGCATATTGGGGTTAAATGTAAAGGTTAAACATGAATGCTTCTTATGATTTATCAAAAGGACATGTTTTCAGCCTTTCCAACTTTGGAGTTTTACTATATATGGGACATCAGTATGGACAACTGCAGCAAAATGGATGCAGAAATAGCTCTTCACGAGAACATCTAAAGAACCTAATGGAGCATGGAGAAAACAGTAACAGCCTATGTTTTAAAACACATTTCACAAAACAGAAACTGTCTTAATGATATCTTTATTCCTCTGTACTTAGAATGACATTCCCATACTAAACTCATTTTCAGTTTTAACCAGTAAAATATGCTTCTTCTACAATTCCATTTTGATAGTTGAAATTGGATAAAACGGTATTTGCAAAAGAGCATGTTTGGTCACCCGTGGCCTAATTCAGTACACCATTTAGCACCAGAAAGAAAATTAAAGAAAAAACGTGACACTTGTTTGAAAGAGATCATTAAATGTATTTTGAAAAGCCTAAAGTTATATATTTAACAGTTTTTATATGTTGTATATTTGTAGAAAATCCTATTTAACAATTAACGTGGTAACTCTGCGATTGAAAAAATGCCAGAGTTCTGTTGTGTTTATTACTTCAGTTGTCTCTGAAGTCACCAGTGTAGTTTTGCTTTCTTCCATTGGGACGTTTTGGATGTAAAGCATGAGCAGAGAGGACTCTGTAGAAAAAGCAAAGAATAATGTTTATATAATATAAATGCATTCAACCATTGCACTGTTGGAAGGCATTTTTTTTGGTCTTTGCGTACTGGTAAAAGTAGTCAAAAACATATCTACATTGCTTTTTCAAGTAACTTTCACCCCTTCTTAAGGATGCACCTATTCTACAGTTTATCGGGATATGTATGAAGAGTACATATAGTCCTAGCAGACGCTAATGATATTTATCATTGTAGACCATATGTGTACCTTAATAGATATCACCCATATTCTGTACAAGATTACCTCATCATTAGAAGTCAATTTTTATTCTTCAGTTTCATGAAGCAAGCAATTAAAATTAAGTTGTGTGACATTTAGCATATAATATAGACTCATAGCTTTGGTTGTATTTTCATAGCTAGTGTGTTAAAAATTAGTGTCCCGTCTTCCGGGCAAATTTTATTTTTTTTGTTTTTAGCCATTTACCTTACTTATGTTACAATTGTCTCAACAGAAGCATTGCAAAAAGACTACCACATTTAACTCTTTACTCTTTATGTTTGTCTAGCGCTAGCATACTAAACTACATTCAACATTAAATTGCAGGTTAAAATCAGAAAAATCAAAAATGATCTTGGAGGAAATAGAAATGGTAGTACGGCACCTTTAGGCTATGGACGGATTAAAGGTTTCCAATTATTTTATTGTAGGGCTGCTGTTTCAAATGTTTAAGTTATCATGAGATTAAATATATTTTGGCATAATCACTTTTTGTTCCCTTTCGTTTGACTAATATGAGTTATCTTGGGTGTTTGCCCAGTGTTTTTTGACAGACACCATTTCATAGTATTAAGTAAAATAACCCTGCAATAAATGGTGTTCTCAGATTAAATTCTTCTTACCATGTTTCCAAATCATTGCGTTAACTCCTTCACCTCACAGAGTTAGTCATCACCACTGGTAAAATTAATACTTATTTAGAAGCAAGCTCACCTATTTGAATTCATATCCCTCAAGTGATGGTATGAGGCTGATACAAAGTCATGGAAATAACTTTTCCGCTGAGTTCTAATGGAAATTCTGCAAGTATGAAAGCACTTCTAACAACTGAGAGCCAACTTGTATTAAGTATTGAAAAGATCAAAGTCTGTGCTCTCAGATTCCCATTCCTTTTGCACTACAAGCAATGTTACCCTTTTAATAAAGTTCAGTTTACTTTGTAACTCAACTACAGCGCATGGCTACAAGGATTGCAGTTTGTTTCTACATCTTTATCAACTGTGGGATATCAATTTCTATAACAACAGTGTGTGAATACTTTGTACAACACATACGGCATCCAAATTACACCCGAGTGTGACAACGTGCACACAGTGAAGTTCTTTGAAATTAATTTTGTAGCTGATGTTGTGTCTTTTTTTTTGTAGACTTTAAACTCAGGGATGAAGGGGTTAATGTACATACTATGGAGCAAGTAGTTATATTTTATGCACTCAAAACAGCTGAAGGTGTTCCATTTTTATTGCTTTAAAGTATTTGCTGTTGTATTGGTATAGCTAAATTATAAAAAAGAAAAAATAAAGATAAGTCTTTTTATGGAGCCTTTTGTTCACTAAAACACCATGCGGGTAGTGCCATTTATGCAGAGAAGCTTTATTTTTTATGAGGATGTACATTATCTTTTACAATGGCGTTTGTTTTACAAAGTGAATTGCCAGATGGAACTACTGCATTAACAGAATTATGCACAGTTATAATTTTCAGACATAACCTTTTAACACCAACTTGTTTTTAGGTCCAAACTTCAAAACTGATTAATTTCATCATTTACCTTATAAGAGTTTGAGCTCATTTTTTCTTTTAAAAAGATCCATATCCCCTGATTTTCTTCAAAGTACCATAGAGTAAATGATGAATTTCTTCAAGGTTGCAACCTTCACTAACGTGAGCACAACTAAGGCTGTATAAATGTGCATGTAGACAGTTATCCCTAATCATGGTTGCAAGAGCTAGTTATTATTTAATTTAGGTATTTGGCTATTTCCAGCTTTTAAAAAAAAAATTGAGCCTTATTCTTTATTGAATAAATATTAAATATATAGTTTGCAGGACCCTGGTCCACACTGGTAGCTTTTGCCACTAGACCAAAATCTTGCAAATCTCCTTATACCTGCAGTAATCTCCAAAAACCCTGTGTGATTAACAGGCCAGGCGCGAGATTATTGTTATGTCAAGACAAATATGATGATGAAGAACCGAGGATGCTAATCAGAAGAGGTGCTGTGAATGCCAGCAGATAAAAGGAGGCTCCCAGGACCCTGGTCAGGCTTCCACAGACTACCAGTCTTTTAGATCAATTCTATTTTTTAAATGTGTTAGAATACAACCTTGGCCTTCTTTAATAACTAAAATTAAAATGGTGTTAAAAGTCAGCCATTTCATTTTTACTTTTCTTATGAAAAAAAATGATTTCATGTAATGAAATGCTTATATTGATTTTAAAGGTATTGGAATCTTCACAAAAGTGAAAAGTGTTGTCCTACCAGGAGGCAAAGACTAAGTTTATATTTTTTGATTATTCTTTGTTACATTACCTGTTGCTTCCTGTATGCTAATGAGTCTGCTTAGCTAATTCACAATTGTCTACACTTTGCAGTGTATTATGAACTTCTAAACCTACTGTAAGGAAATGCAGTGTGTTTTTAACTTGAATTCAACATTGCAAGCATTAATGATTAGAAGCTACTATCAGAAGTTAAATTAAGGTAAAATAAGCTAAATTATCTTAAAAAAGAAACCAAATCAGCAATCTATGAATTGTGTACAGACATCTGGAGTTGAGCCAACTGGAAAAATGTAAGTAATAAGGTAAGTGAAATCTTATAGTAATCATTCGATTTTTTTTTATTACTACTACATTAATATAGTTAAAGCAAGGTTTGTCAGTGAAAAACTGTTATTCAAATAAAATCACAAAGTATTTTCCCTGATCCATCTATGAGACTCTACTTTGCAATCTGACATTCAAGCATTAGATTGAGGAGCGTTGGTTACAGGCAGGGCCAGGACAAAGTATTTTGCAGCCCCATCCCTCCACTCAAGCAAAGTAATGGCTCAGGGGCTAAGGTAACAGAACCCCTAATGCACATCTCCATTCTCCTCTGATGGTCTAGGTAGCAAACACTGATGACTAGAGATGAGCAAACTCCTCGATGTTCGTGTCTTGCGGGTTCGGCCAAACAGTTAAAAAAAGTTCAGGTTAAAGCCCCCATTCACTTGAGGGTCAAAACATCCAGTGTTTGCCATGGTGTCATGTGCATGGCAACACGCCAAACTCTGCTTCTGATCGTCAGTAAAATCATTACCGCCGGTCAGAGAGCCGTGGTTCCGACCCACAGAGAGTCCACAGCTGTGATCGGAAGTAATAAGTTTACCTTCAGTCACTAGCGTCAGCTGATGGCACTACTGCTCTCATCACCCTACGCCTGCTGCCGCTAATAACAGTGAGAGCAGGTGGTGGCTGATGGGAGTATTCATCATCCAACACCTGCGCTATAAATAAATAATAAGAAAAAAATGGCTTGGGTTCCTCTGTATTTTTGATAACCAGCCAGGCAAAACTGACAGCTGGGCGCTGCAACCCTCAGCAATGTTCATTATCAAAAATAGAGGGATGTCCATGCTGTTTTTTTACATTATTTAGATAAATAATTTAAAAAAACAACATGAGGTCCCACCATTTTTGACACCCAGCCTTGTTAAAGCAGACAGCTGGGGGCTGATATTCTCAGGATGGTAAGGGGCCACTGATATTGGCCCCCCCCAAAAAAAAAGCAGCCTGCAGCCACCCAGAAAAGACACATCTATTAGATGCACCAATTCTGGTGTTTTGCTTGCTCTTTCCACCTGCAGTGGCAAGTGGGGTTGTTGTCACCTTTGTATTTTCCAGTGAAATCAAGCCCTTGGCTTAGTAATAGAAAGGCGTCTTATAGATGCCTCTCCTGACTAATCCTATAGTTATATTGTAAATAAACACACACACAGAATAAAGTCCTTTAATTGAAAGAATGACACATACTTATTTAATTATTCTAATTTAAACCATACTCACATTATCGCCCATTCCATTGAAGCCTTCATCTCTTGTTATAAAAAAAATAAAAAACAACCATATCCCTCATCTGTCCTTCGTTCTGTCCCATGCTGTAATCCATGTCTGGGGAATAAATAGTTTTCAACCTGGGCCATGCAAAGATGCGACAGTCCAGGCTGAGAACCACCGATGAATGAGCTGCTGTGAATGCAGCATCAATGACTAGCCGTGATGTCATCAAGGTTATTATGGGTCAATGAGGCTGCGTTCCCAGCCAGGCCAATGAATTGCAATGACCTCAGTGAGATCCCCACTAGCACAGTGAGAAACTCACACTGTGCATCGTTGATCTCAGAGAGTTCACCGCAGTTCACTGTTTGAAATTTCTCATGGTGAACTGCAGAAAACTCTCTGAGCTCAGTGCTGTACTGTGTGACTTTAAATAAATAAATAATTAAAAAGGCTTGGGTTCCTCTTTATTTTTGATAACCAGCCAGATAAAACTAACAGCTGAGGGCTGCAACCCTCAGGCTTCAGCCTTAGTGATATAAGTTGTGAATAATAAAAGGGTCCCCACACCTTTTTTTAATTATTTAAATAGGTAATTACAAAAAATGATGCAGGGTCCCCCCATTTTTGACAATCAGCCTTGCTAAAGCAGATAGGTGGGGGCTGGTATTCTCAGGCTGGTAAGGGGCAATTGATATTTTTCCCCCAGCCTAAAAACAGCAGACTGCATCCTCCCTGTTAGATGTGCTAATTCTGGCACTTTGCCCAGCTCTTCCCACTTGCCCTGTAGCGGTGGCAAGCAGGGTTCATATTTTGTGGGATTGATGTCACCTTTGTATTATCCAGTGAGCTAAGAGAGTTCACCACAGTTCACTGTGAGAACTTTCTCCCGGTGAGCTCACCTCTGCACCGTGAGACTTGTTCTCACTGAGTGAGCAGTGATCTCACCAAGGTTACCGCAGTTCAGGTGCCCGGCTGGAAATGCAACCTCAGTGACTGGCGGTACCTTCAATGATGTCACCGCTAGTCACAGATGCTGTGGTCTCAGCAGCTTATATATGGGTGGTTGTCAGCCTGGGCGGTAGCATCTTGGCACCATCCATGTTTCAAACTGTTTGTCCCGAGATACGGATTACGGAGTGGGACAGAACAACAAACAGATAAGGGATATGGTTGTTTTTTATTTTTGTTTCATTACAGGAGATCAGAGCTTCAATGGAATGGGCGATGATGTGAGTATGGTTTAATTTAGAATCATTAAAGGAGTTTGTGTCATTTTTTTCAATTAAAGAATGTTATTCTTGGCATGTGTTTATTTACATTACTAAGCCATGGGCTTGATGTCACTGGACAATACAAAAGTGAAAACAATGCCACATATACGAACCCCACTTGCCATCACTGCGAGGCAAATGGGAAGAGTTGGCAAAAGTGCCATAATTGGCGCATCTAATAGATGCGCCTTTTCTGGGCGGCTGTGGGCTGCTATTTTTAAGCTGGGGCTACCAATGTCAATGGACCCTTACCAGCCTGAGAATATCAGCTCCCAGCTGTCTGCTTTAACAAGACTGGTGGTCAAAAATGGGGGGGACCCCACATTGTTTTTTTTAAATTATTTATCTAAATAATTTAAAAAACATCATGGGGACCCCTCTATTCTTGATAACCAGCCTTGCTAACACTGACAGCTGAGGGTTGCAGCCCCCAGCACTCATTATTGCATGGCTCATTATCAAAATGCAGGAGAACCCACAGTGGATTTTTTTTATTATTTAGCGCACAGGCGTCGGCTGTTGAATAATCCCATCAGCCGCGGCCTGCTCTCACTGTTATTAGCAGCAGAAGCAGGAGTAAAGGGTATGCCACACTAAACAAGAACGCTAACGAGATCGCTAAAAAACGTCAATATTTAGCGATCTCGTTAGTGACGTTATTGTGTGTGGCATGTAGCAACGACGTGGCCCCTGCTGTGATCTCGCTGATCTTTCACTAGAGTTCTGCACCGTATTTTGATCGTTGGCGTCCCGCTGGTGAGCGCTATATCGCTGTGTCTGGCACCTTTTGTGAACGATGTGCGCTGTTTTTTACATCGCAATGACCGCCAAAGTCGTTAAGGAGATCGCTAACCGCTTATGCGTCGTTAACGAGATCGTCCAGTTTGGCAGCTACTAGCGACATTAAAACGATCACAAAAATGATCGCATTAGTATGCGTCGTTATCGTGATCATTAGCGGGAACGTTTAGTGTGGCAGTACCTTTAGATGATGGGAGCAGTAGTCCCATCGGCAGACGACAGTGACCAGAGGTATATTTTTTACCTCTGATCACAGCTGCAGGCTAACACTGTCATTTGACAAACCACATAGACACAAAGAGATCCGCACTGCTGCAGCACCACCTATAACAAAATGTCCAAACTTGGAAACCAAAAATGCTGCAGGCATATATACTTGGACTCTCTGGTGCCCATTCAGAATAAAACAGTACTGATAGTCCAAGAAGAGAAGAAAACAGGGGTGGCACTCACCAATCTGTGAAATTCAAAGCTTATTGCAAATCTTTAAAACATGTTCAGAAGGAAAATGGAGAGCGGATTGTGAGGACGATGGCTCTTTCGTCCAATTGCGCTTCTACCGGTCCTGCTCTCCATTTCCCTGCCGAATATGTTTTAAAGATTTGCAATAAACTTTGGATTTCACAGACCGGTAAGTGCCACCCCCATTTTCTTCGCTTCTTGGACTTTCATTTGACAGCATTTGAACAGTGTCTCTCTGACCGGCATTAATGATTTTACCACCAATCGGATCCGTGTTTGCTGTGCCATTATGTATTGATATAGTGATAATGATTAGGATGATATATTAATTGCCATGCCCATCCTCAGTACATAAATATGGAGCCAAAATTATCATCAGTACATAATTAGAACACCATAGCCATCAATAGTACATGAATTTGGCACAGAAACATCATCAGTAAATACATCATCAGCACCACCATCAGTACATGAATGTCACGTGAACCACTATCACTACAAGAATATGTCACCAGAACCACCATCAGTACATGAATTTGTCACCAGAACCACCATTACCACATGAATGCATCACTAGATCCACTATCAATACATGAATAGATACAGGGAGATTCCAATCTCTCTGGAAGAGTTAATGACTCTTGCCAACCGAATAGACTTACGTCATGCAGAAAGCAAGTTGGAACTGGAGGTCTCTAAACCTCGGTTCCAGTTGGCACCTACGTTTTCTAGACCTATTTCCGAACCCGCGGTTCCTGACACGGAACCTGAGCCTATGGATATATCCCTGACTAGGAAATTGTCCCCTCGTTCCCGTCCTACACATCGCCTGGAGTACCCCAATAATAAGGGTTCAAACCACCATTGGAGGAGGTGTGTTATATTTCAGGGATCTCTACCTCCAAATTAATATATGAGGTGACGTTGCTCTTCGAAGCAAATGCGGTTTCTGCCAATGCGTGGGTGGACTCTGGGGCAGATGGCAATTTTTTGTCGTTACCCTTTGCCTAGAGACATGCCATTCCTATGGAGTTACTGCCCAAACCAATGAACATTAAGGTAGTCAATGGTTCACTATTAGACACAAATCACCCACCAGTTGATTCCCCTCACCATGTCATTTCCTCAGGGTCACCAGGAGGATATCTCTTTTCTCATTATTCCCAGTGGATCGGATTAGGTGCTATTAGGCCTTCCATGGCTACATTGTCCAATCATGTATCTCTTTTGCGAGAGAGAAATCGTCCCATCAGAGACAGTCGGCTGACACTTATCTCTGTCCAGACCCCGTATTATCCTCGGGCGACAAGGTCTGGCTCGCGACTCACAATATTAGAGGACACGGGGAATCTGCTAAGTTCGCCTCCCGTTTTATTTGTCCTTTCAAAATTTTGGCCCAAGTAAACCCCGTAGTGTACCATTTACAGTTGCCCCAGCATATGAAGATTCAGGACACATTCCATGTGTCGCTCCTGAAATCCGTTCGCCTAATGAAATTCTCGAAACCCCAACTGGTTTCTGACACCAGGGGTAATAATTTCGAGGTACAGGCATTTGTGGGGTACAAGATGGCTCAGGGGAAAAAATTCTATCTGGTACACTGGAGAGGTCATGGTTCTGAGGACCATTCTTGGAGACCAGTGGACCATGTTCATGCCCCCCTGCTCATTGAGGAATTTGAGCATCAGGTGGGGGATCTGAGAAGTCTGTGGTCTCCCATCCTAGTCCAGCCGGGGCAGATGCTGCTCAGCTTTGCCGTCGGTCCCAATGCCTAGTCAATACAAGAGAAGTACAAGCTGTTGCAAGGGTCTTTGTTCCTAGTAGCTTTAAGCATAGGTTGCAGAAAGGAACAGGGCTGCCACAGCCTAAGTCCAGGATTTCCTGCACTGAGCATGCCCGTGACGTGGCGGACCGTGATTGTTGATTTGATGTCAGCTGATCCGATGACCTGGCACCGCCTGATTGGTCATGGGTGACGTCATCAGTGATGCGATTAACGAGATGGCTGGGGGCAGGGCTTAGCCCTTAAATAGCCTGGCTGCAGGTGCGGCGGTGCGGTCAGATCATACTAAATAGGTCGTGCTCATGTGTGGACGCATCAGAATCTGAGCACCACGTGCTCTCTAGTTTTGCTCTAGGGGACCTGCCGATAACAGAGATATCTCGGCTAATTAGCACAGGTCCTTCAGGCAGGTTAGTTGATGCTAGGCAGGTAATCAATGTGATGCAGTCTAGCTGCGACAGAGGGTAGCTGTACATCCTGAGCAGACTGCGGGGCGCGTAACCTGGGCATCGCCTGCCAGCTGAACAGAGAGTTGCTCAGTCCGATCGCACACCGGCTGGCAGCACGTACGTCTGGCGTGAGTTTCATGCACTTCCTAAACGGATGGCAAGTGGCTTCTGTGCAGTTAACAGGGCCACGTCTATGCCAGCCTGCAGCACATCTCCCGTGACGTCAACGGAGGGAGTGCAAATCCAATATCTTGCTTAGTGTGAAGTAACACAGGCAAGTCCTTATATTTCTGTTGTCAGTTTTCACCCTCATACCCGAGGGGTGTTCGGCCGCAGCATCTCTAGCTGCACCGTGGACCCCGAGTTCGGTTGCAATCCATTATTTTAATAAAGTTGTTGCAACCGAGCGCCTAACAGTCTGCCTCCTGAAATATAGACGGAGATTTATAATATTTTCACTATACTATATATACACCTTGTTTCTGGTGAAACAGTACCCTTTTTATATTATTGTGTAATACATACTGAGCCTGAGAGCGTCAGTGGCTGCCTCCTGAAATATATACTGAGATTTAGAATATTTTCACTATACTATATCTACCTGGTATCTGGTGATACAGTACCCCTTTTTTCTTATTATTATATTCTTGTGTAACCCAGACTGAGCCTGTGAGCGTCAGAGTCTGCCTCCTGAAATATATATGGAGATTTAGAATATTTTCACTATACAGGAGCTCGCTTGCCCTGCTGGTAGTGTGCTGCAGAAAGAGTCTTCTGGCTCAAGAAGGCATGGAAGGCTCCCATTACTGGGAGTAGGTAAACTGCTTTTAAAGCCGGAGCATCAAGAACAGATTTTGGCTTACATTGCCGAAACAGCCTCCATCTCTATCGCCTCCTCTTCTGAAGTTTCAAAAAATGCAAGCACTGAGTCGTCAGTGCAGGCTCCTGATCAGGAACAACATCTTTCCTTGTGTGCTTCACCCCCACCAAAAGTGAAGGATGTGACAGCCCACACTTCAGATTACTCCATGGAGCTATTTTCACATAACATGCCTGGGTTATCAAGTCAAATCCTGAATTCTCCAGTCCAACATGAATCAGAGATGGAGTGCACTGATGCACAGCCACTGCTAGATGTTTCTGCTGGTACATTCACCCAGAGCACTGCATTTCCTTCGCAGTCTACTGAGCCAGAATGTGACCCTGATGAAGCTCAGGTTCCCCAGATGAAATTGAAGAGGAGGTGATGGATGACCCAGTTGTTGACCCGGATTGGCATCCTTTGGGGAAGAGGGTGCCACTGGCAATAGCTTAGAAGAGGAGTAGGATCCACATCAGGCATCGACATCGCAGCAGCGGTTATCTGGCAGGCCAGTAGCAGTCCAAAAAGGTGGTAAAAAAACAAAAAGAGTTGAAGGACAGCTTGGCCAGACAGTCAAATTAGCACAGCGTGCAAGCCCTGAAAATCTCTACCATAGTAGGAAGAGTCCTGCGTGGCACTTCTTTGACCTAAATCCTATTGATGAGGCAAAGGTTATCTGCAAGCAGTGTGGAAGGACTTTTAGCCGAGGAAAAAGTCTCAGAAATTAGATTACCAGTTGCATGCTTAGACATTTAATGAACATGCATTTGCAAGCGAGGACAGACTACAAAACCTACAAATCCTCCCCAGGGCCGGCGTCAGCACCTGGCGCACCCGGGCAAGTGCCGGTTCCCTGACCAGGTGGAGTGGCCGACTCGTGTGCGACGGTACTGGCACAGGGCCCCTCATAGTACAAAAATGTGTCTCTGATGGTGGGAGGGCCCACTCGCCGTCAGACACACCGGCTTACTGTAAGGGGCCCTGTGCCAGTGCCGTCACCCATGAGTTGGCCCCCCTGCTTGCTCAGGGCCCCAGCACTTGCAATACTTACCTCTCCATGCTCCACCGCTGTGACGTCGTCCGCATTTCCTGACAGTGACATTCAGGTTACAGAGAGCGATGACGTCACATCTGTACGCCCTCTGCCTAAACAGTCCAAGTGCAGAGAGCTGTAAGATGGCGATGCTGAGGGGTCCGGAGTAGAGCAGTGCACAGCGAGAAGAGGTATTTCATTTTTTGTAATGTTTGGAGAAATATATGGTGAGCATTATACACTGGATCATTAATAATGGGGCCCATTATATATGGAGCATGATTTTGGCCCTTAAGACACTGGAGCATCATCCATGGGGCCCATCATATACTGGAGCATTGTAAATTGGGGACCTCAGACACTGGAGCAGCATTTAAGGGGGCCCATTATACACTGGATCAATCATAATGTGGCCCATTATATATGGAGCATGTTTTGGCCCTTAAGACACTGGAGCATCAACCATGGGGCCCATCATATACTGGAGAATCATATGGGGTTCATTATTTATGGGGCATCATATAGGGTATGGAGCATCATATGGGGCACATATGGGGCCTATTCTGTATGAAGCATTATATGGAGCCCATTCTGTATGGAGCAATATATGGTGCCCATCATATACTGTATGGAGCTTTATATGCGATTCATTATACTGTATAGAGCAATATGTGGGGCTCATTATACTCTATGGGGACCGTCCTATAATGTATGGCACATTATATGGGGACCATCATATACTGGAGCATTATGTGGAGCTCATTAATCATATACTGTATGGAACATTATATGGGACCAATTATGTATGGAGCAATATATGGGGCTCATTATTCTGTATGGCGCACTATGTGGTGGCCATAATACTGTATGGAGGAATATAGTGTCCGGTTTTTGAGCTATTGTAGATTTTAACATAGATATAAGTCATGTCATGTAAGAAGTGAAGTATTGGTCATTGTACTATACCTATATTTCTGTGCCGTATCGGAACATCATGAATTGTGGTATGTGTTAAAGGGGCCCACTGACACTCTTTGGCCTGGGTCACACGAAATCCGTGAGCCATTCCTACCCCTCCACAAGTTTAGCCAAATAACCCCCTGTTTTCATTGCGTAACTATTATTATAAAGTTAAGTAAGGTTGCCAAGCTTAACTAATAAGAATTTATGTTGTTGGCATTGAAATGGGCACTGTAGGTGTGTTTACTGTCCTCCACTCCATGGCGACTTTGCTTCACCATTGACTTGTATTGGGTTTCGTGTTTCAGTCGGACCCCCGACTTTTCACGATAGTCGGCCGATTTCGTTCGACCCGACTTTTGAGAAAGTCGGGTTTCATGAAACCCTACTCGACCCTAAAAAAGGCAAAGTCGCTCATCTTTAATAGTGGCTAGATAAAAAGAGTCACCATTATATGTGTGCCAAGGGTATTAGTAGAAGGCAGTATGTGTATATACCAAAAATAGTGTTTATGCCAACATAAGGGCGGTTACAAAATATAAATATATCCTAAAAGCAAAAGCTTACATAAAGAGCAGGCTTCTAAGTCCACGTGGCGTCCACCCCGATGCGCGTTTTGACTTTTGCGCCTTCGTCAGAGGGTGGAGTCTACAGGGACCATAGTGTGGTTAAGTAGTGCCAATAACCAATCAAAAATAAGAGGTGTGTGGACTAATAGCCAGCCACAGGAAGGAGGCGTAGTCGTGACTCACGGCTCCCGTAGACGCGAACATGAAACACCGGCATCCGCGTCATACAACCGCCGACGTACTTTTTCTATAGATTAAACTAGAATCATTCCAATAATGGGAAAAAAACCTTACTGATACCTGCACAGATGCAGGATGAAGACAATAGAAGGGCTGATAAGTATCCAGAACTGTTATGTTAACTGTTATCCAGAACTATTGGATTGCAGTAACCTGAACTAACCACACAACTAGAGGTAGCCGTGGAGCGTTCCTACGTTGATCCTAGACGCCTCGTCACAGCCTGAGAGATAACTACACCTAAAGGCAGAAAGAGGAAAGCTATCTGCACCGGAGCAGATCACCAAAGAAAATAAGAAGCCCCCAAACATGTAATGGCGGTTAGACAAGAAGAAGCCCGGACACAGACAGAAAATAGAATGAGCAAACGCTGGGGCCCAATCTGTCTAGACAGAAAAGTACAGGAAAGGATTCTTACTGCAATCCAAAAAAACCCCTAAAAAATACCAACTCTTCTGATTGCAAAATCACCTGAGATCACACCACCTAAATCAGAACTCTGGTGTAACAAAACTAAGCCGCAGCCACTGAAATAACAGGAAAAAACAAATGAACAAATATCAGTGGCTACAGATAAACTGAGAGGAGCACAGGCCCCAGAAGGAGATTTTTCCCTTTAGCACTCACCCCAAGGGAAATTATGAGTTTCACCGGCACCAACCACTCATCTGTCTACTGTTTGATCCCCGTCCAAAGCTTCTGTGTGGTGTGGAATTTGTCCCTTAAACAGATGAGTTTCATAACAGCCTGCTGTTGTTTACTCTTGGCTGTGAAGAAGTTGGTGCCGTAGGTCTTCCTGAGACAGAATGGTGAGTCAGTGGAGGAAGTGGAGTAGAAGAAGGAAGCAATCTGGACATAGAAATGTCCAGTAATCCTCGGTGGTAGGACATGTGCTATAGACTCTGTCCCATCCACCACTATTTTTACCCAGTGGGCAGGTAGGGAGATGTAACGCCTCTGGCCGTGCTAACTGGTCCACATATTGGTAGTGATGTGGACCTTGCCACTGATGACCCATGATTTGGTCAGCTAGATGTGTGTGCAGTGTAGCGATGGCCCGCCTGGAAAAGTAGTGGCGAATGGAAACAACATACTTCGGGACAGCCACCACCATCAGTTTTTAAAAGCTGTCCATCTCCACCAAACAGAATGGCAAAATTTTCAAGTGCCAGGAATTTGGAAATGCTGTTGTGGCGACATGGAAGGTCAGTGGGCACTCGGGTCTGCTAGCCAAAACCGCATGGACCAGGGCTCGTCCCATTGAACGCCCACTCTCCTTTCACTGTGGGCGTAACGCTACTCAGACAACACAGTGGGTAAAACAGTGTGGCAATATTTTATTGAAGCATAAAAAAGGCAGATAACATGTAAAACAGTCACAGCACAGTACCCAAGATGGTGTACATTGCAGAGTCTCACCCTTCTGCTGACAGGCCAGGATAAGAGCAGCTTCCAGGGCCAATTAACCCATCTGTGGCATGCACACAGAGAGGAGGTAATGACAAGCAAAGGAAGATGACAGTCCATTCAGGTACAAGAGCCAGTTGACTGGAGGGTCACAACCTGGCTTCATCTTCCAGGGCCTGCTACCTCACCTATGACATGCACAGAGAGAAGGTAATGACAAGCTTAGGAAGATGACAGTCCATTCAGTTACAAGGTCAGTTGACCGGAGGGTCACAACCTGGCTTCTCCGAACATCTCAGACCGGCTCAATGGATATGCTTTTTCTAAACATATCAATGGTTCAGCGATGGTCAATAGAGCAGATCTGTATCCTTCCAGCCCGGGCTGTGGTCCCCTAAGCTGACATCCATTAGAATGACAAATCTGTGTCCCTCGTGATGGAGCCATGATGTCGTGGCTGCTGTCCTGTCTCTGGTCCTTTGAATGTCTGGATGTCATGGCTGAATCTGTAGCACCGGTGCCTCTGCCCTCTGCTTCTCTCCTACAGCAGAGACCCCGGCGTACTCACCACCATGGCACCCACCCTACTCTCTCTCAATTTTCCAGGTTTGCAGCTGCCCAGGGCTCGATGAGCGCAGGTTCACAGGCACTATGCTTAGAAGGCGCGCATTTCCCCTCCCTCAAAGAGGCTGCACATATTCTTATAAAAGTGTCCCCAGCCAATTGCTGGTGGACATTTACTTTTCAACCCTTTCCGGTACGCGATTATGCGGGCTCAACTAAGCTAGCCCCGATCGTGGACATTTAACCCCTGTGATGCCGCAGTCAATAGTGACAGCGACATCAAGGAGCATCGCAGAGGGGAAGAGTTTCCTGTCTGCTGACGGAATCGCATTGTGTTGATGGTCTCCTTGTTGACCCCCAGCCGCACGCCCCCTTCCATGCCTGTCATATGCTGCTCTGATGCTCTGCAGTGCAGAAGCATTGCAGAGTATCAGATCAGCGATCTGTTACTATCCAGTGATGTCCTATACTGGGACAATGTAAAAAAGTAAAAAAAAGTGTAAAAATATAAAATAAAAATACCCAAATAAAGAACAAAATGAAGAAAAAAAAATTAATCCAATAATTAAATTTATGTAAAAAAATAAATAAACAATTCGACTGACTTTTCCACTAAAATATAAAATATAAAAACTGAGGCAAAAACTATGCTTTATCATAATACCGCCAAACAAGTGCAATAAAATGAAATCAAAATAACAAATGTAAATACAGTGGGTTTGGAAAGTATTCAGATCCCTTTAAATTTTTCACTCTTTGTTTCATTGCAGCCATTTGGCAAATACAAAACAGTTCATTTTTTTCTCATTAATGTACACTCTGCACCCCATTTTGACTGAACAAAAACATAAATGTAAAATATTTTTCTAATTTATTAAAAAAATAAAAACTGAAATATCACATGGTCATAAATATTCAGACCCTTTGCTCAGTATTGAGTAGAGCACTACAGCCAAAAAGATCTCAGCAAGGTTCGGCCTACATTTATCCAGCCCTTAACATTGAATGCTTACACTGAGGTTTCCATGTAAATCTCTGAAACATGTGATTCAGATGGAAACTCTGACAGAAGATTCCCTATAATGAGGCAAATGGAGGCACTATGGATGCTGTCTGACCTGTGAGCCAGCAGTGTTCATCTTTTTAGACTGGCATAAAAGCGCGGTTGACCACAGGTTTGTGCACTTCTGAAAAGAAGGACACCGCTGAACAGAAACCAGATGGAGTGCAGAGTAACTCTGCTGCCGCATTATAGTGATTAGATCCCTCGGGGTTTCATTTGTCACGTTACTCAGAAATTTAGATGGAAATCCTAAAGTAAGTGCTCAGCATAGAGAGCTAAATTAATGAGATCCTAAATGTTATGTAACATACTCCCAATAAAAGCTTATACTCAATCCACAAAAAAAGCAAGTCCTCACTCAGGTCACTCAACTGTCAATTGAAATGTAGGTGGCTTCCAAGTTACTTGTAGTAAAAAGGCTTTGGAAAAGCTAAATGGCTCCTCGGCCCTCAAAAGATATTCAGCAAATTCAGCTCTCCCAAATCCAAATGCCCCCTCCCTTCTGAGCCCCAGTGTGTCTAAACTACATTTAACACCCACATGTTTAGCATTTCTGTAGTGATGAGAGCCCGACTAATTTACAGATGCGTGTCTTCAGAAGCAAGAGCTGGGAATAATGTACTCAGATTACGTTCGCCAAATTTGCAATATTCACCTATTAATTCGCTGAATATTTGCAGAATATTACCGAATGCCATTATAATCAATGGGAGGCAAAAACAAACACGTGCACAACAGCTCAGAACGGCCCCAAATGCTGCCAAAACACATCAAATGAGGGACAGACACCAGGAAAGTGGCCTCAATTCACCCACAGTATAATTGCAGCATGGAACTGCAGCAATCAGGCAGGCATGAGGTATCGGGGTCTGGGACAGCAGTTACACATTTCCAATGAACATCACAGTAAGACGTGGTGGGTTAGGAATTGGTGTAGGGCCCCTTTGCTGGGAGCCCGGACACCACATGTAACACCTCTTCCTGCTTTCATGCAGAGCCACAGTCAGGTGGCACAAATATCAGTTTTCTAGACTACCATTGTCAGAAAAATTTAAGGCTAATAACGTGGGTAGTTGAGTACAAGGAAGTGGAGACCTGACGGTGTCGAAGGCCTACTGCTACAGGCAACATGCATGAAGGAGACCCAATCAGGATTGTTTACATTTTCAAAAATTATTGGCAGACACCACCAAAGTGGCATCAATTTCAACACAGAAATAGTCTAATAGGGACCGACAGGTCTTTCACTACACCCAAACCAGCAGATGGACGCTCAACAAGGAGTGTTCACATTTAAAGAAACGAGGGCCTTACACCACAGAAGTAGCATCAATTTCACCACAGTAGAAATAGCAGAAGAGGGACCAACAGGTCTTTCACTACACCCAAACCAGCAGATGGACACTCAAAAAGGAGTGTTCACATTTAAATAATTGAGGGCCTTACCCCAAAGAAGTGGCATCAATTTCACCACAGGAGAAATAGTAGAATAGGGATTGACAGATCTTTCTCTACACCTAATCCAGCATTTCCAAAAATTATTGGCAGACACCACCACAGGGACATCAATTTCACCAAAGTAGAAATAGTAGAATAGGGATCGACAGCTCTTTCACAACACCCAAGCCAGCAGATGGACACTCAACAAGGAGTGTTCACATTTAAAGAATTTACACCACAGAAGTGGCATCAATTCACCACATTAGAAATAGTAGAATAGGGACTGACAACTTTATCTTCCAAAAGGTAGGGGAGAAAACAAGGGGG
>VIAB01012954.1:59144-72225 GCA_009801035.1 Oophaga pumilio
GTCCCTTCCAACTCTACCATTCTATGATTCTATGATTCAATGAGTTCTTTCACTACACCCAATACAGCAGATGGATACCCAACTTGGAGTGTTCACATTTTTCAAAATGAGGGCCTGACACCACCAAAGTGGAATAACTTTCACAAGAATAGAATTAGTACAATTGAGACCGACACGTCTTCCACTACAGCTAACACATTTTGAACAATTAAAGGAGTTGTCTTGTCTAGCCAGAGCAGGTTTAATGATCAGTATATGAGTCAGATCCAGCCCAATCTGGTAAATTGATGATCTTACCTGGTAGGTAACTAGACAAACCATTTAGGCCACCTCTGATCCGATTGCACAATCATTCCACTTTGAAGTTTATCTATGACAAAGGTATTTTGTATATTGTTTTAAATATTTAAAAGCATTTAGTTGACTGACTAGTAAATGGTATACAGTAAAAACCATTGTGATCACTTCGTTAATAAGTTATTGAGAAGGATAAATCTCCTTTCTTCCTTCAACATAGAAGTCAGTAAATGGAGAATTTTAAGTTGGAGTGTTCTTTAACTTGCTCGTATGGGTGAACCTAAAGTCTGTATTGCTGCCTGTATGGCTCTATGTTAGAACCCATACCATCATGATATGGCTGGCAAAATTTTAAAATTGTTTTATTGAAAACATGTTCTATAGCTATACAAATTATTGAAATATTACAGTAGGAGAACATATCACATGCAAGTTTGTATAGGTTACAATGCTATATTGTTTTTTTCTTTTAAGGGTATGTTCACACTCTCCATCTGTGCATTGTTTTTTCAGTGTATTTAAAAAATATTACATTTTCCAGTACCAGTTAAATGAATTAAATTCTTGAATTCACTCCCAGACCATGGGGTACAGTACCCTCACATAACCTGATTCAAATTTTACCCACAGAGCATGGGGAACAATACCCCCACATAAGATTACACTAAATTTCAGCCACGGAGCATGGTGCATAATACCCCCACAGAAGTTTAAAAATTTCAGCTCCAGAGTATTGGGAACAATACCTCTAAATAGGGTACACTGGACTATGCAAGGAAATTAGGGAGAGGAGTAGGAGTAATAAATATATAAGTAGTATTAAATGTCTGCTGGCAAATGCAAGAAGTCTTGCAAACAAAATGAATTAATTGGAGACCTTTATGTCAGCCACAGATTACCATGCAGTGGGCATCACAGAAACCTGGCTGTATGAAAGCCATGACTGACAAACATATGGGGTTACACTACATTTACAAAGGGCAGGAAAGGCAAAAAAAGGTGGAAGGGTGTGTTTTTTAATTGATTCCCACTTAAGACCTGTGTTCATTAGTGACATTGGGGGAGCTGCAGCAATGTAGAGTCAGTATGGGTAAATGTACGTGGGGATTGCAATAATGGAAAGCTGCTAATTGGAGTTTGCTATAAGCCCCCTAATATAGCGGAACAGGTAGAGGATGAAATGCTTCAACAAATTAAAAAGGCAGCAAATAATAATAGGGTCCTTATTGTGAGGATTTTAATTATCCAGACATTAACTTCTTGTTGTGCTAAAATCTTCACGTTGTTATATGCAATTCAAGACAAATCACGACAATTACCTCTCTCAGCTGGTAAGAAAACCAGGGGAGATAATCTGCTGGATCTGGTTCTGTCAAATATACCAGATAAAATTTCAGATCTACAGGTCCAGGAGCATTTGGGATGCAGTGACCATAATATGGTAAGTTTCAATGTAATTTTCAATCAAACATACAAAAAGGAGAAATGCAAAAACCTGGAGCATTAGGAAAGCTGATTTTAACAAATCAAGGGAAGAGCTTAATTGTGTAGAATGGGACCATGTCATAATAACTGGAAAAAACTAATATAAATGGGGCATGTTTAAGGATTTACAACTAGAATCATGCAAAAAACATATCCTCTGGTAATAAAATGTCAGGAAACAAAAAGAAATCATTATGGATAAATAAGACAGTACAAAGTTTCATAAGACAAAAACAAAGGGCATTCGAAATCTTGAAGGCCAAGAATATAGAAATAGCATTTCAGGAGTATAAAGATCTCAATAAGAAATGTAAAAAAAGAATTCAAGGTGGAAAAGTTATCTATAGAGAAACAAATCACCAGTGATTTTACAATAAATCCCCAAAAATGTTTTAAATACATTAATGAAAAAAAGAAAAAAATGGTTGATATCGGCCCCTTAAAAGTCAATAATTAAAAGATAATTATAGAGGACAAAGAAAAGGCTGATCTATTAAACAGGTACTTTTCATCCGTGTTCACCAATGAACTGTCTGTTCCAGGGATCTTTCAAAAAGGCAAAAGTCAAAGTTCATCACTTGATATAAGTAGTTTAACACGAGAAGTAGTGTGCCTGTGATTGAGCAAATTAAACATTGTCAAATCCCCTGGCCTAGATGGCATTCATCCACGGATACTGATGGAACTGAGCTCAGTAATTGACAAACCAATGTATCTCATATTCTTAGACTCTCTTGTAACAGGGTTGGTGCCACAGAATTGGATTATGGCTCATGTGGTACCAATATTTAAAAAAGGTAAGAAGTTTAATCTAGGCAACTACTGTCTGGTAAGTCTGACATCAGTAGTGAGTTAAGTATTTTATGGAAATATTAGGCATGACCTGCAGAACTATATTGCAGAGAATAATATAACTAACAACCAGCATGGATTCATGAAAGATAAGTCATGTCTAATCAACATGTTGGGTTTCTATGAAGAGGTAAATGCAAATCTGGATGTTGGTGATGCAGCTGATATGATTTACCTCGATTTTGCAAAGATATTTGATACTGTACCACATAACAGCCATATACTGCAGCTACAGAAGCAAGGACAGGGGGAAACTATATGCAGATGGGTAAGGAATTGGTTAAAAGACAAGAAACAAAGAGTTGTCGTAAATGGTACGTTCTCTAAATGGGAGGTAGTCAGCAGTTGGGTACCACAGAGATCTGTACTAGGACCGATTATTTTTAACCTCTTTACTCTGAATCCCATCCACAAGGTCATTAATAAAGTGTCAGTCTTTGCTAACGACACCAGACTATGTATGATATTAAAATCTGACCTTGACGTTACAATATTGCAAAATGAAAAATAAAATTACTAAATGGGCAACCTCTTGTAAAATGAGATTTAATGTTGATTAATCTAGAGTAATGCACCTAGGACAGAGTAATATTATTGTTGCACATATATTAAATGGGAGTATACTTGGGACTACAGAACAGGGGAAGGACTTGGGTATTCTGGTTACAAGTAAGTTGAGCAGCAGTACTCAATATCAAGCAGCAGCCTGTTGTGAATGGACTTGAGATGAGTTCTGAGCAGAGGCTCCCTCTGGTGGTTACAAGCGGTACTGGACTGTCCAGTGAAGATTGTGAGGATTGGGAATCAGGTGTTACTGACTGGTCTTATATAAGGGAGTCACCTTCCCATCAGGGTTGCCGGTGATCAATTGTTCTGGTCTCAATCCTTGACTCCTGTTTCCTTTGTAGCCTGCTGTGTAGTGTCTGCATCTCCTGCTAACAGATAAGACATTTTCTTCTTTTTGCTTTTGTGCTTTATTTTTGCATTTTGTCCTGCACTTCTGTGGGGGCCTTCAGGGTCCCCTCGGGGGCTTTTGCCCTCTCAGTTTTGTTCAGCCACTGATGTTTGTACATTTGCTTTTTCCAGTTTTTTCAGTGGCTGCTGTTTTGATTTTGTTACACCAGAGAACTAATTTAGGTGGTAGAGGTCGTGTGATCTCAGGTGTTTTTGAAATTAGTAAAGTTGGTGCTTTTCAGGGTTTTTTGGGATTGCAGTAAGTGCCCTTCCTATCCTTTTCTATTTAGATAGTTTGGGCCCCAACGTTTGCTCATACTATTTTCTGTCTGTGTCAGTATTTCTTCTTGTCTAACCGCCATTACATGTTTGGGGGCTTTCTATGTTCTTTGGGGATCTGCTCTGGGGCAGATAGCTTTCATCTTTCTATCTTTAGGTATAGTTTCTCAGGCTGTGACGAGGCGTCTATGACCAACGTAGGAACACTCCACGGCTGCCTCTAGTTGTGGTGGTTAGTCAGGGTACTGCAATCTCATAGATTCCAACTGCTCTGGTGTATTGCCTTTTTTACCTGCACTCCTCAGCTACCAAATCATAACAGCAGCAGTAAAACCAAACAAGATTTTAGGGTGTATAAAAAGAGAGAGAAAATCCCTTATTCCCAATGTATTGCTATCCCTCTATAAATCACTTGTGAGGCCATTTCTAGAATATGTGATCCAATTTTGGGCTCCACATTTTAAAAAGGATATTCAGAAGATAGAGTCAGTTCAAAGGTGGGCAACTAGATTATTACAAGTGAAGAAATGACTCTCATATGATGAGAAGTTGGAAAAGTTAGGCTTGTTTAGGTTAGAAAAAAGATGCCTCAGAGTAGATGTAATTTACATGTATAAATATTTGTGTAGTCAGCATGGCTTATTCCTTCCAAAGACAATACTAAGGACCAGGGGCACTCATTATGGGTGGAAGAAAGACTATTCAGGCAGCTAAATAGGAAAGGGTTCGCTACAGTTAGAGCAGTCCGAATGTGAAATGCCCTACCACAAGATGTAGTAATGGCAGACACTATAACAGCCTTTAAAAAAAGGGCTGGATGATTTCCTCAATAGACATAACATTATGGGTTATAGTTAATTTATTGAAAAAATGTACAATTGGTGGAGAAAGGTTGAATGTGATGGACCTGGGACTTTTCTCAACCTATGTAACTATGAACTTATCATCTGATTAATGCTGCCCAAACCATGAGCAGCATGAATCAGAGCATAGCTCTAATTAATTAACAGGCAATGAAAGAGACTTGTCAGTCAACTCTTTGTAAATTATGTTAGGAATGATTCAGCCTGCTGGTGTTTCAACACTATTCATAGATATAACACACACATATACAGATGTACATCTGGTGAACATGGTTCTTGACCGGATGGTGTTAGATGCTATTAATGCACACCCAAACTACTGCTGAAAGACCGGCTGTTCTTACTGAAGAACTATGGAGACTCTAGCTTCCCTTGAGCATGTGCAAACTTTGAGCATTGGAAGCAGGAAGGCCTTTAAAAAGACCTTGCTAATGAAGCTATTTTTGCAGAGATAAACATTATAGTTTGAAAAACTGGCTCAAAAAATGTGAACTTTCAGAAGAATTGTGGGTTGGATTTGCAAAGTAAGTACACCATCATTATTATGGCTAGGTGATTTCTTTCCTGATGGATACAGATTATATTGTTAGATCTGCTGATGGAGTATCTTTAAATCGGTGAATTAACTTCATACATGACAGGATGATTGTTCAGTGGTAAGTATAGCAGACTTGCGCTGGTTTTCAAATCTCACCAAAGACAGTATTTGCAAGTATGTTCTCCATGTGTTTACTGTATATGTTCTTTCTCCAATATTCCAAAAATATAATGTGGGTTTTCCTCTAGGTACGCCAGTTTCCTCCTACACTCCAAAGACATGCTGATTGGACATTTAGATTGTGAGCCTCATTTGAGAGAGTTATGATTATGTGTGTAAAGCACTGTGGAATAATGGCGCTATATAAGTGAGTATAATAATAATAATGCATATAGTATAAATACATGCAGCTGTAGTGCAATTTCATGAAATAAGAAAATTGACACAGCTGCCCAGAAAGAGTACAACTGATGTTACTTCACTTCAGCCAAAAAAAATATCAAAAGTCAATCTTGCCAATTTTCTTGTACAATATTAATTCTTTACTTTTATTGCAAATTGTTTCAAATAACACTTCAGCGTTTAAGCCTTTGATACCTAACAGTATCTTCATTTTATTACTTAACATAAAAGTTTGTCAGACTGCATTACTGCTGAGAAAGAGCAATTAAGAAGTAAGCAAAACTTTATTTTATGCTTAATATATCAGGATTGCAAGGATTAGGTGACCTTGTGATTCGTTATGTGGGAATTAGAAGGCATCTTCTGTCTTCATTTGAATAAAACACATTACTGTTTTAAATGAATATGCATATCACATTGATTTAATTGTTTTATTTGTGTTTGCAGTAGTGCTTCAATAAATTATTAAAAAGAAAGGTATGACATAGTAATAAAGCAAAGATTTTCCAACAATGCCTTGTAATTAAAAAAAATCTGCACAGTATATTTGAGAGTAACCATTCAGATTAAATATAAATTGCAAACACCTGGTATGCAGATAATAGAGGAGCGGATTGTAACCACCGACATTGTCTGTAGTCTAAATCTAATTAAAGACTATTCAAGAGTGTGTGAAAAATCAATACCTAATATGTTTTTCACAGCTGCCTTCCTCAGCATTGCTAACATGAAGGGGGAAATGCCAATACTTTGAACTCATACATGTTCTTTGTTGTGTTTCCAATGCAGGAGACAAGGTCAGAGGAGATAAAATAGCTTCCAAACTCACAACTTCCTCAATTAATGGCTTAGTTATCAGAGAGCATAATCAAAGGCAACTATCAATACATTTTGAATGTTAACAGAGGAATCTTCACACATACAAATCTAAGCTTTGATTTTCACCCCTGGGGCATTAGCTGACAATTGGCTCTATGGAGAATGTAGCACAAATGAAATCATGTTTTGGCTGTTACCTGATAACATATCATGTCATCATTTTGTTGCCATCCTTGAAATTGATCAGGTCTTTAGCTACAAATACCCTGTTGTGTGCACAGATCAGTTATATATTTGTCATCTTTTTTTTTTTTTAAACTAAACCTGAGTACTCAAACCCTACTAAGGGCCCCGTCACACATAGCGACACACCAGCGATCCCGACAATGATATGCACTTGTCAGGATCGCTGGTGTGTCGCTACATGATCGCTGGTGAGCTGCCAAACAGGCAGCTCTCAGCAGCGATCAGGACAGCGACACTGCGGGTAACGTCGCTTAGTTACCCGCAGTGTACGTTGGATACCAGCCCACTGGTGCAGGGAGCTGGTAACCAAGGTACACATCGGGTTTCCAGGCGCTGCGTGGCGCCTGGAAACTCGATGTGTACCTTGGTTACCAGCTGATCGCTGGTCTCCTGCCTGCCACAAGCAGCGATGCATGCTGGCCAGCGGGAGACCAACGATCAAAAAAATGTCCAGGACATTCAGCGACGATCAGCAATACCCAGCAGGGGGGCTGATCGTCGCTGAATGTCACACACAGCGATATCGCTGGGGAGATCGCTGTTGCGTCACAAAACTAGTCGCTAGCGAGAACGCTGTGTGTGACAGGGGCTTTAGCTAAAAGCAGAGTTTGGGTATTTGAGTGTTTGCTGAGTAAATATTTGGGGAAATCTCTTTCCCAAGTGTATGGTAGCTCTATATCTATGGGAAAATAAGTCTTGTAAACTCAATTTTTTTTTGCTTCAATATTTTTTTCTTTTTTTTCTGGAAGTTTACCAGCTGAGAATGTACCTTGTAACCTAACAGACAAACTTGAATATAGAAAAATTGTGTCATCTTCTCCACTGTGCTAGAACAGATTGCTCTATTCTAACAGATCCGTGACTTTCAGGTTATATAAATGGCTGTCCCAAACACAGTAAAATACATTTTTATTAGTTAAAGATATAAAAGTAAACTATATAATATACCTAGGTCTCCATCCTCCCAAAACCATGTTGCACCTTATCAATGTAATGCAAGAATTGGAAGAAGAACATAACATTTAAATAATAAAATTGATAAGGTTCCTTGACATGTTAAAAATTAGGCCATTTTTCATTTTTTGAAATTTTTTTTATAAGTAAGCTAACTTGTTTTTTGTATTATTGAATGAAACTAAATTCTAAGAGACATAAGAGACATTATTTTTTGTTGACCTCTTTTTATCTGAGATGATCAAATCTTTTCAAATTAACATTCACCAAATTCAACAAATTTTTAAAAACACCTTGATTTAAAACAAATTGATTTGCCTTGAACTGCATTATTGCAAATGCTTCAATTGCCCCTAGTGGTCTCCTGGAACTGTATTCAACTAATTTCAAACTCTTTAACCCCTTCATAAACCAAGGTATTTTTGGTTTTGCGTTTTTGTTTTTTGCTCACTTTCTTCCCAGAGCTATAACTTTTTTTATTTTTCTGTAAACATGGCCATGTGAGGGCTTGTTTCTTGCGGGACAATTTGTACTTTTGAAAAACACCATTGCTTTTAACATATTTTGTACTGGAAAATGGGAAAAAAATTTCAAGTGCAGTGAAATTGCAAAAAAGTGCAATCCCACAGTTGTTTTTTTTTTGTTTTGCTTTTTTACTAAGTTCACTAAATGCTAAAACTAACCTCATATTATGATTTTTCAGGTCAGTATGGGTTCATAGACACCAAACATGTCTAGGTTCTTTCTCTGGCGTTTTGACTTTTTTTCTCGCTACACTGTTTAGCAATCAGGTTATTCCTTTTTTATTGATAGATCAAGCGATTCTGAACGCGGCGATACCAAATATGGGCACTTTTTTATTGTTTTATTTTAAATGGGGCAAAAAGGGGGTGATTTGAACTTTTATTTTTTTATTTTTTTATATTTCTAAAACTTTTTTTTACTTTTGGCATGCTTCAATAGTCTCCATGGGAGACTAGAAGCTGCTATTACCCGATCTTCTCTGCTACATACAGGCGATGATCAGGTCTCCTGTATAAAGCAGAATACCTCACTTGCTATGAGCACTGACCATCAGGCGAAGCTCATAGCAATCCGGTAGTGACAACCGTAGATGCCTCCAGGAGACCTCTGGTTGTCATGTCAACCCATAGGTGACCTGCGATCACGTGATGAGGTCACCGATGGGCAGATTTCCAGCGCGATTGCCAGACAAGCATGTTAAATGCCGCTGCATATTTTTTGTATATATTTCTTATTTTTGTAGCTACTGATGAAGGCCGGTTGTGTCCAAAACGTCTAAATATTTTGGCTGCATTAAAAATGACTAAAAATATTCTAGAAGTTGAGTGCCAAGTTCTTTATCATTTATGTACAATGTGGGGTCCTACTTGTGCACCTTCTGAAAGTAGTGCATACGGTGTTTTTCCTTAATTTACATAACCCTTACGTATAGCACACTTTTTCTGGTCATGTCCTCTCTTACATTCTCTTCCAATGCAGAGGAAACTTCCAATACTATTGCACAAACTACTGTTTCTAGTGAGTTTCTGAAAGCTTCTCCAAAAGAAACTCGTGGGAAAGAATTGGAACATGAACTACGCCATCACGTAAATATCGAACTACATTGTGCCACACTAACTGAATATCTCAAAGAGAAAAGAATCCCTAGTCTTCGCTAGTCTGAAGGGTCTGCTGGGGTACCTGAACGACTTCGGAGATGTGTTCTTAGAAAAACATATAGATATACTACCTCCTCATTATCCTTAGGATTATGCTATTGATCTTATTTCTAAAGCCAAACTGCTTAAAAATCGTCTTTACAGTTTGTCTGGCCCTGAATGAACTGTCATGAAAAAATATGTTAACGGAAGTTTACGGAAGGATCAAATATGTCCTACTACCTCTGCTGTAGCTGATGGATTTTTCTTGGTAAAAAAGAAAGATGAGGGTCTCAGTTCTTGCCTTGATTTCCGAGAACTAAACAAAATCATTGTTAAAAATACTTACCCACTCCCACTCATCCGAAACCTATATATTTAGCTTATGGGGGCCAGGGTGTTCTCTTAACCTAATGTTAGAGAGGCTTACAATTTGATAAGTATTCGGAAGGGAGATGAGTGGAAAATAGTACTTTTAATATCTCAGGATCTATTTGAAAACCTTGTCATGCTATTTCCATTACCCAATGCACCTGCTGTGTTTCAAAATTTTCTGAATGATATTTTCTCTGATTACATTGGTAGATATATTGTGATTTATTTTGATGATATTCTAATTTTCTTGCCAGATTTTAACTCTCACAAGAAACATGTCAATGTTGTGTTACAAAGTTTGGGGGAGAACTCTTTGTCTGCTAAATTATAGAAATGTGTTTCTTTGTTAAGGAGATCTAATTCTTGAGGTTTATTTTGTAAGCAGAAGGGTTTAAGAAGGACCCTGAGAAGGTGCAGGTTGTAATTGATTTTGTTCAACCTCGTGATTTCAAGGCTTTGCAGCACTTTTTGGGATTCACTAACTATTATAGAAAATTTATCAAGAGTTTTTCTCGGATTTCTAAACCTCTTATTGAACTTAAACGTAAGTGGGTGAATTTCAAGGTTTGGTTGCCAGGTGATATCAGGGCTTTCAAAAAATTAAGAGTGTTTCATGTCTGCTCCCATTATGATCTGACCTGATCTCCAAGAATCATTCATTGTGGAGGTGGTTACCTTAGAGTTTAGAGTAGGGGCAGTTTTATCGCAGGGGCCCAAAACTCGGACTAACCTGTGACCATGTGATTTTTTTCTAAATTTTTTTTGTCTGCGGAAAGAAAAAGTTATGTTGAGAATCATGAGTTACTTGCTGTCAAACTGGCCTTTGAGGAATGGAGGTATTTTTTTGAAGGGAGCGCTTTAACCAGTTACTGTAATCACAGATCACAAGAATCTAGATTACATTGAATCAGCTAAAAGGTTAACTTCTAGATAGGCTAGATGGTTCTCGTTTTTCTCTAGGTTTAATTATTCAATTATGTTCAGGCCTTGTAAGTTAGACTATATGTATTCTATGCCTAGCAGTTGGCACTTCCAAAATAAAAATACAAATCCGAAAAAAACCACGGAAGTTTTTTCACCATAAAATATTTCAAATGTTTATTTCAATCAATATAAAGTAACAATGCAAAATAGTATGAATTGGGACAATATTACAAAGAGAAGCCGCAGATTATTCATGGTATAATTTAGTTAAATTAATCTATTGCACAAAGAAATTTTTTACAATTGGCAAAAGAGATTAAGGGGGTAGAAAAGCCTTCCCAGAATAATAGTATCACATGTTCTCAAAAACCTGAATGAAAGAGAACGTATGTCTCATAAACCACCAAATATGGCTGCATAAAGTGCATATGCAAAAAAGGAGAGGTAATTTGATATCAGCTTAATTAAATAAAAAATCCTAGAAAAAAGGCATGTGCAATAAATGGCTGGTTAGTAAGATAAATAAAGCCCAATTGCTCAATTCAGTACATGTGCTAATGGAGGTTATGATACCTGAAAGTGGCAGGCACGCTGACGCGTGTTTCGCACTCAGCTTTGTCCAGGAGATGTGTGTGTATCAGTGCCATATGTGCATGCTTTTATATCTTACTGGAGTCATTAGTGGCAGTGGATTGTGCGTGTCATATCAGCCAGAAAACCAGCACAGCATCGCCAAGACAATGCCGCATGGCGTCCGCCCATCCTCCAATAGATTAATTTAACTGAATTATACCATGAACAATCTGCGACTTCTATTTGTAATTGTCCCAATTCATACTATTTTGATTTGTTGCTTTATATTGATCGAAATAAACATTTTAAATATTTTATGGTGAAAAAACATCCGTGGTTTTTTCGGATTTGTATGTTCAGGCCTTGGTCTAAGAATATGAAAGGCGAAACATTATCTTGTAGTCTAAATTCAGTTTCTCCTCCATCCTTCATTATTCCTCAGGGTATTTGTGGTTTCTGTGGTAACCATGAAATTGGAAGAGGAGATCCGTAAAATCCAGTTATTTTCTCCTTCAGCTACTCCAGGGCACAAATTATTTGTGCCTGTGTACCTATGATTGTGGGTGTTACAGGAATTTCATGATTCCATCTTAAGTGGTCATACTGGGGTGACTCCTACACAAAAAGCCATTGTTAGTCTTTTCTTGGTGACCGTCCATGCATAAATAATATTAAAGATTTTGCATCTGTTTTTGAATTCTGGCACGTGCTGAAGTAAGTCATAGCCAGCCAGCGGGGAAATAGGTTTCATTGTCTATTCCAGAAAGACAATGGACTCATTTGTCCATGGATTTCATCATTAGTTTGCCTCTGTCTGGTGGGAAAACTGATATCTGGGTGGTAGTTGTCCGATTCAGCACACAAGCTCATTTTGATCCTCATTTTGCACAGTATTTTATCTTGTTATATATAGCACTGTCCTTTACATAGCATATTCTCATTTATTTTGTTAGTCACAGTGCCTTTTCTTTATTACATAGAGTCCTTTCTTGTTAGATATAAAATGACTGCTGATGGAGCAGCATTTGACCAGAAAACGAATCCATCAGTCGCCTCAATCAAAAATAAGCTTTACCATGCTCCACCAGCAGATATTTCAGTTTATATCTAACAAGAGAGGACAGCATGTAATAAAGAACATGGCTCTATAAATAACAAAAATAATGAGAATCCAATATGTAAGACAAGGTGCTGTATATAGAGGAGGGCACTGTGTAATAAAGGGATGGTAATGTGCATAATAACAGGAGTAATATATATATATATTTATAGCTTGGTTGCCATAAAAGAAGGGGAACCAAAATACATTTCTTGCACAGTGGCCCCAAGCTGTTAGTGTCTGCCCTGAGAAAGCTGACAGATTTTTTATGTTTTATGATTTAAAAAAATAGTCCAAAAATTATCCATCTTACTCAGTTGTAAGCAGGCACATTATTGTTTGCATTATTGACTCAAATAGATGATGTCACTGTCAGAGTTAACATCATACTGAGAACAATGAGATGAATGATGTACTATAAAGTCCACATTGCCCTTTTGCTTTCTTACCACTAATGCACTTCCTGGAGGCAAAGAAGGCCATTTGCAGCCTCCATTTTATAGTATTACTGTTTGGACAGCTGGTTCCTGTGATGCTTCTGCTGGTATTTTTTTTCTTTTACAATATCCCATACATTCACATTGCCACATTTTATTTTCCTATAGATTTTGTACAACATTTCAAAAAATCACATGATAAGAAATACTAGAAAGCTACTGTAAGGGTTCGAGTTCCCGCTGCTGCACAAGGGGAGTCTCAAACCGGTCCTCCATTCATCTCCGGCCGCAGTGGAGTCTGCTCAGCAGAGACGTCTGTCCCA
>VIAB01012955.1:23881-41894 GCA_009801035.1 Oophaga pumilio
CCGCCGGAAATGTGAAAGAGGCCTTATAGATAATGATCATGACAGTTGTTGGTAACAGGTACCACTTAATAAGTAACAGACAGCAGTTCAGAAACTGAAAGCACTTTTGTAGAATATGTTAAAGAATAATAGTAAGAAAGTATTGTTGCAGGAACAAGATGTCCAGATTAGGTAGCGAACCTTGTAGTGACGGTTGCTACCCAGAGAAGCCTAGCAGAAAAGAATGTGTTAATATAGTGACAGTATGCTTGCAAAGAAAAGGAGACAAATGTAAATATAATGATGGTATTTCTGCAGGGATAGTATGCCCTGTCCTGGTGGCGAACTTCAAAGTTTTAACGGTTGCTGCCAGTAGCACTTTAAGAGTAAATAATGTAAGAGAATGTTATCATGTAACGTTAAAAGTCAAAGTGCCTCCCATAAAGGGAAGTTGTGTTTTAAATTATTTTTCTACCTGTTTTGATGCATCACTAAAAATTTTGCATGTTTCCTGTAACATCATTTATTCTGTTTCAGCCCGCGGACGTACTGCGTTTAACGGGGGGGTAGGGTATGTGGCGTCCCTGAGGGTTCAGTCGCCACAGAGGTACTGCATCTCAGCCAGAGATGTGGTATCCCATCTTTCAGGTAAGTTGGAGACACTGAACCTGGCTCTGACAACACTGCAGCCATCACACACATTAGCTCGGTTCCGCTAGCATGCCTGTAGCTAGCAAAGGGTGTCAGATGGTGGGTGGAGCTTGTGTGTCAGAGCAGGAGAATAGAGGGAAGTAAGAGTGAGTCTTCCCGTAGGGGAAGGCGGGAAGAGATAGAAACATGCAGCAGGCTCCAGGTCCTGAGGAGCTGCTGACAGACAGAAAAGACAGAAAGAAGGCTCCCTGGAAGGTGAAAAGGGATTTCTCAGAGGCACGACTGAGCAAAAGGCTACGGGTGGGGCTCGTTCCAGGCTGACGGACATCAGCTGGGAGAATCCAGGTCACAGAAGGGACTCAGCCCCTAGACTAGTGGAGCGTACAACAGGACTCAGCTAGCAAGCCGACAGCTGTGGAAACTTTAGGGGTCACAGCCAACAACCACAATCATCTTCTCCGGGAAGGCAGCTATATAGAATCAAGGAAACGCCTGGGTCACGTTGTCCGACAGGATTCGCAGCTACCGGACAGGGACACTGTTTGTGTGGTGCTGGGAAGTAAGTAGGAGCAGGAATCAGCACAGTGAGATGGCCAGGGAAGGCATATACTGACAGGGAGCTCTGGACTGGTGTTCTCCATCTACCTGGGAGCTGGCTGGATTCCTTACCTGGAGGACGTGGCACCAAGCGGGCCCCTGTACTGCAGACAGAACTATGAGTAAAGCCTTTGAAACTGCATCTGAATGTGTCTCCTCAAATTCTTCCTGCGGCACCTACTCCACACTGCTACATCTCCCAGCACCATTACTCTCTACAACTTCTTTCTGCCCTGGGACAACAAGCTCTGCCTGTGGAGAGCTATTCCAACTCTGCTGCATCACACCATCTGTCCCAGAGGATCTGCACTGCAGCGCTTGTCACCTCTGACCAGAAACCACAGGTGGCGTTATGAACACTTCAATACAAACTCTCATCATCCCGTGTAAACATACCCCTTTTATTGGACGCCCAGGGCCACGGATCGGGTCCCTGCTGCTGTGACACCTCCCCTTTAAGACACCGGCCCGGTACCAAGTAACGCATTGCCCTGGCGGGCGATCCAACAGCATGAGCAGGCAGCTGTGACTGGCAGTAAAAAGGTTAGATCTTTCTCACGTACTGAGAGGTGGCCAAAGTAAGGTCCCTAGAGTTCATCAGCTATGAACTCCAGTTGCCTTTCTCATGGGAGCTCATGGCTACACCCTGCAGGAGGCTGATTACGCTCTTACCTCAGTGTGAGCGGGCTGCCGTGGATAGCAGTCGCTTCACTAATGTGACCGCTATCCTAATCATTCAGATCTCCATGTGACAGATATAGATTATCTTCATGTAGGACAGGTGAGGGATGTGGTTGTTTATTATTTTTCTTCTTTTACAGGGGACCTGAGCTTCGGTGGATTAAGCGTAAATGTGAATATTATGGTTGTTTATGATTTTCTGTCTTTTACAGGTGATATGGGCAGAAGTGAATTAGGTGTAAATGTGAGTATAACTATGCTTTTTTATTTTTATTTCAAACAAAGGAGTTTGTGTCAGTATTTCAATTAAAGGATTTTATTCTGGCTGTGCTTTTTTTAACAATCTAACTATGGGATTAGTAATGGGTGAGTCTTATAACCGTCTATCCATTACTAACATCTGGGTTTGAGGTCAGCGGCCATAACACAGCTGACATCAGCCCCACAAATATTACCCCACTTGCCACCGAACCAGGGCAAGTGGGAAGAGCCAGGAAAAGCATAATAATTGCCACCTTTTCTGCTACGACTGTGGGCTGCAATTTTTTATTCTGTGGGAACAATATCCATGGAACTTTACCAGTCTTAGAATACCAGCCCCCAGCAGTCTGCTTGGTGAGAGGCTTTAGCCAAATCAGTTCTCATACTTTGCACTGACAAGGGCCAATAGCCCGAAACACCCTGTCTGCAAATTGAGATTCTGATTTGGCTTTTATCCTAAGTCTTATTGCAAGACTTGTCAAATGGTTGTTTGTGACTTGTAGGATCGATGCTTCCAACAGGTGGCGCTATAAAGTTCAAGTACTCTTTTTCTCTGAAGAAGCAATTTGCACATTAAATTTCCCAGAGGAGCATTACATGGCGAATAAGCTTTCCTTATCTTGACATGCCAGAGCTGGTATGTCATGCTCCAAAAGGAGAAACGTTACCCATTTTTTCATTGGCATTTCACTATTTTCACTATTTATTTTCATCGGAAGTTCACTACTTCTTGTTCCATGATACTTTATTGCTGTTTACTACTGAATTTAGATGTTTTGGGTAACATCTGTATTCATCATTGGCTATGTCAGAGTTATAGAGTTATCTTCTACAACCTGTTTTCATTCTCACCTCTCTCTCTTGCTCATATATATGTATGTTTAAAGGGAACTTGTCACGCCCCCGGCCATTTTGAAGTAAAACAGCCACCTTCAGCAGCACTAATGCAGCAGTCTGTGAAGGTGGCTCTTTTACTTCTGTGCCCCTGCAACGCTGAAATATTCAGTTTTATAAATCGGTCCCCATACCTTAGATGGGTCTAAGAGGTATGTCCTCTTCCAGTGACTTATCCTCCCCCCAGCCGTCCATCAAGGCCCTTCAGCGTCACCGCGCCTCCTCCTGCCTTTTTTTTGTTTTCTTTCATTTCTGTCTGGTGCCTGCGCTCTTGTATCAGTCCCCGGGCATGCGCAGTGCGCGCTGCCCGGGAACTGTCAGAAGACTCTAGCGCCTGTGTCGTTGCCTTTCCCCTGATCCCTCCCCGCAGTGTGTTATTATGTATTCCCACTGCGGGGCAGTAAATCTGGCGCCTGCGCAGTCTACCTGTGTAGCTGCGCCTGCCCCCTCCTCCCAGACTCCTTTCACTTTCAGACAGTCTTCGGTGTCGGATGTACTGAACTAGTTGTGGTGCTTCTTATAATCCATGGGTCTTATTGCTTTCCGGGGGTGGTGGCTGTGGTGAAGCGGGGTCCCAGGGTCGCTGCTGGAGGAGGCAAGAGTGGAGTGTTGCTGCAGGCCGCAGGCTGGGATGAAGGGGTGTTTGGATGTGTGGCATGCCGCTGCGGTTGTCTGGTGCTGTGGGAGTGCTCCCGCAGTGGCGCGCCGCACATCCGAACACCCGCTCATCCCAGCCTGCGGCCTTCAGCAACGCTCCACTCTTTCCTCCTCCAGCCATGACCCTGGGACCCTGCTCCACCGCGGCCGGTAAGGTATATCAGCATTATAAGACACACACCCATTTCCCCCCCAAATTCGGGGTAATAAATTGCGTCTTATAATTCGAAAAATATGGCAATCATGCAGAAGTGTTTTGTGTATGAGGGTACATATTGTGCTGTAAAGCTAAGTATGTAAAATACTCATGCTGCAGAGAAACACTAACAATAGATCTATTAACCACCCTACTACACTGCCAAGGACTTTTTAATTTGAAGGAAATAAGATTTTCTAATTTTCTGCTGTCTAAACCTGGCAAGCATCTTTCAGTAAGGTACAGTATATCCTATGGTCCAAAAAATATGGTATGTCCTATTTTTAATATTCACTAATAAAATCCAGTATACAGTTTTTATATTCTAATGGTTCTCCACGTGTCCTCTCTTTGCTGTGTCCAAGTTTCAGAATAGTATTAATAATAGTAGTATACTTCTTTTTTGGCATATAGTTCAGGATCCTCATTAAGTTTTAAAAGATGTCCACTCTTATTTTTTTGGTTACACTACAATATATTATATTTACTGTTTTATAGGTGAAATTGTCATTGAAACAGGCATAGCAGCTCCAGGACCTCCAGCGCCTTCGACCTTAAAGTCATCGGTAATCACTATGAGTTTCCCATTATGTCACATTTCTAAAGTTTCAAAGAAAGTTCTTCTGACTAAAGAAAGATGATGAAGACATAGTAAAACATTGGAGAACATCTTACTCATTACCTCCAATTTCTTATTTGATGGTTCACGCTTAATATAAACTTCTTCACTTTCTCATTCAGTATGTCCTAAAGAATATATTGAAGTGAAATCGCCCCCATTTTATGATCCCGTGTTTATGAACAGCTTTACCCTGAGTGAATATTTCATGAGTTAGTTTATGGTGGAATAACAGGGTTATATTCTTTGTAATTATAAAATCCTGGGCTCTCTCCTGGAGCTATTTCATAGGCATTTGCTTTCTCGCTAGGCTGTCTTCATGTTCTCAGAGAATCTTTTTTTCCCTCTACATTGGACTTCAATGAACAGAATAGCAGCTAGGAGGTTGTACCTAAACCTGCTTTGCATAAACATCATTTCTGTGCATTGGGCTTTCTGCCTGGTTCAAAGCATTTTACTTGTTCTGTCCGCGGTTGCAGTTTTCTCTTCATTTCTGTAAAAAGTACCTGTTTATTGTAAAAGATGATTCTTTGTTTTCCTGTTAGGCACATATAAGCAGCCATGAGACAGGACACAGATATTACAAAGCTGAATTTCTACTCAATTGCCAACATTGGGTATAACTATCCATACGTATATTTAGAGAAAGAGATACATTAAAGAAGACCTGTCACTTTTTGAAAAAAGTGCGTTGAATACCTTTTAAAAAATTCTTTAGTTCTCTTCATTCTGCTGCTCTTTTTCTTTTAGTGCTGTCAAAACATTGCAGAGATATTCTTCAGAAGTGCAGTATGGGAAATCTCTGCTTTGCAGTCCAATAGGGCGTTTCTTCAGAGTCTTCTCTGGGGGTGTGCGCTTTCACCCCTCCCTCTCAGACATGGCAAATCATAACTCAGCTGCATCTCAGACTGCTAGGTCAGCTGTGATAACTCAATAACTGCAGGATCCAAACCTCCTCTGGTATTAACATCAGCACAAAAGGTGTGCTCCCACCAAGAGCTTCATGCAGTTGGTTTCTATGGCCAAGCAACTGCACACAAGACTTACACTACAAAACACAAAGCCAAGCGTCAGATGGAATGATGTAAAGCAGCCATCACTGAAGTCAGATGGAATGAAACATGTTCTGTAGACTTCTCTATGTGGCAGTTTGATAGATGAGTCTAGGTTTGGCAAATATCAGGAAAACATTGACTGTCTGACTGCATTGTACAGAGTCTAAAGTTTCCTGGCAGAGGACTAATGCTACAGGGTGTTTTTTCAAGGGTCATCATAGGCTCTTCAAGTCCAATGAAGGAAAATCTTAATGCCATGACATATTGGAAGAAGACTCTTATGTTCCCCAAGATTGTGCCAACATGCACCAAACAAGGTGCATAAAGTCATGGCTGAGGGAACTTGATGTGGAAGAACTTGGCTGGCTGCACAGATCCTTGACCTCAACCACAGTGAACACTTTTGGGTAGTACTAGGACAGAGATTGTGAGCCTGTTTTTTTTTAAAGCAACATAAGTGTCTGACATCAAATATGCTCTTCTAAATAAATGGGCAAAAGACACTCCAAAATTTTGTAGAAAGCCTTGCCAGAAGAGTAGGAGCTGTTATAGGAGCAAAAAGGGGAAACAAAGCCATAGAAATGTCTGTGAATTTAGAATGGAATGTCATATAAGTTCCAGTAGGTGTCTGAATACTTTTATCCATGTAGTATCAGGATATTTCAATTTGGAATGTGAGATGTCCATTGTGAAAAAGTCATATTTAGGCTTAATGTTGGTAATAAAAATTGTTTAGGGAATGATAAAAAAAAACTACTCCAAACATACAAATCCTGCTGATTCATGAGTCAGTAAGCCCACTCTGTCCACACTCCTCTGATTGACAGCTTCACTGTATTAAAAAAAAGACCCATTGAGCTTTAACACGGTTCAGGCATGATTTGTTTTTTTTACAGATAAAGGATAATCACCTCCTGGTTATTACATTCTGCTGATAAAATAAGTCTTCTTTCATGACAGAATATCTACAGGAAAAGCAGAGCTGTATTTGTCATGTAGTTTTTTTGTTCATTATAATTATCCTTAAATCGTGGCTTATTTTTGCAGAATTACATATTCAGACCTGTTTCATTAAATGAACTCTGTCAGCACAGAATGGCTGTTGAAACCAAGTACTGGCACTTGGTGCTTCATGGCAGGGCCGATCAGGGCAGACACAAGGTATTTTGGTGCCCTAGACAGATGAAGCTGAAGGAATGTGTTGGAGACTAAAGTAAAAGGAGCCCTAACACAAACCCCTCCCCCTCCAATGGGTTAATAAGCTCTGACGACCACTTCCTCTAGAATTGTTAACTTTTTCTCCAAATAACACCATCCAAAGTTAAAAAATATATACTTTAGTGGTGAGGCTCAACAGAGAGTGTGTTTTCAAAGTTAGATATAGAATCATTCATTGTTTGGAAACCATTTACACAATATCAGGGACAAAAAGTGATATTCATCCCTGACATTCTATGTTCTATATGTCAGACACAAGGACAGTTATGGAAATGAATATAACTTAACTATAATGGAAGTCGGGTGACCGGTGACCAGGGGTTCCTTCTCTGTCCCTAACACTGAGGGGAGCCCTAGCTCGCCCCATTCCCCAGGATACTTCTGTAGGTGAAGATACCGGGGCCTCCACCCTTGCCTTATCTGCTAAGATAGCCTCTTTCTACTCTCTGCCCCCACCAAGGAAAGTGGGGAGCTACTGTGCACCGTAGTACACCAACCTGACAAACAAGGCAACAGAAACAAGGGTAAACAGAAAACTCCAGGCATACAAAATTTTCACTCACATATTACAGAGGAGTGCACTAGGGCGTGAAAGTAGCGGAATAAACAAAAATAGAGGATAGGGAATTACCACACATACAAACCAAGCAACAGTCATTGATACCTCCTCCAACTCTCCTTTTCATATGAACTTCCCTCCCTCTGTCAGCCATGCAGCAAATGCTAGCTCTGATAAAGATTTGTAACAGAGCCCAGATTATAAAGGGGAAAGGAGTGGCTAACCGAGCACAGGGATTTCCAACATGGCCGATCAACCCCTGTTCTGCAAGAAGAAATAAACACATTTAAAATGAAGGAGAAGTGCTTCTTCTCAATGGCAGAGTAGGAGCAGTCAGATGCTGCTGTTGTCTGGCTCCACACTGTCACGGTAAACCCATGACATAATGCTTCCAGCATGCTTGCCAGCATGACAAAGTCTTCCACATGGTCTAGTCTCACCAGCCAAGAGTCTGAACCACTTAATCCTCACCCTAATACTCCTTCCTCCCACCATGTTGAGTCCCAGTAGGCTAGTGACACTCTGAGGAGCTCTTTACAACATAATTATTTTGATTGTGGCCTCTCACCCTGCCTGATTCAAGAGGGACAGCAGGAGATGCTGTTTAGTAATGAACAAAACTAAGAGCAGCCACGATCACAAGAAGATGATGGTGGGGAAAGGCAAATTTTGTCCAAGGAGGACGATGATGATGAGACACAGGTGCTGATTAGCCAGGCTGCTAAGTCACCAAGTCAGCAGGATCACAATGCGGTGGTGGAAGACGAGGTGGTGGATGACGAATTCAACAACCCAACCTGGGAAGCTTGCATGCAGAGCTAGGCCAGCAGCGCTGAGGGGGAGGGATCGGCAGACACCGAGACAGACATGAAGAGGCAGTGGGGTGACCAGAGGGAAAAGGCAGGCAAGTGTTCCGCAGAGTTAGGTGTTCCCCAGTCTGGGACTTTTATTTAAAGAGAGTTCAGAGACAAAAAAATGGTCATTTGCAAGTTGTACCATGCCAAATTCAGCTGGAGCCTCACCACTAAAAGCCTAACCACCACCAGCATATGCAGGCACTTGTCATCTAAGCACCTGAACGCCTGGGTCCACGATTGGTGCCAGTGGGCGACACCACTGCCTCTTCCCTTGTTCTAAGTGCTTTCCAATCCTCTTTCCTTGACACTGACAAAGATGCCTCCCGTCCTGCAATTCTTCTTGCACATTCTGACGCACCATCATCAGGCACTTCCAAATTGTTGTAGCAGCAAAGCGTTTAGCTGTCCCTACCCCAGATCTTGGAATTAAAGAGAAAGTTTCTAGTCACCCACCAACAGACCCAAATGCTAAATGAGCACATTTTCAGGCTTGTTGACATGGAGGATTTCCGCAGACTCATGGCAGCAGCTGTCTCTCAGTACTCAGTCCCCAGCCAACGCTTTTTCTCCAGGTGTAACATCCCTGCCTTGTACCAGCACTTGTCCAGGAACATCACCTATGCCCTCACCAAAGCACTTATTGGGATTGTCCACTTAACCACTGACACATGGACATGCACTTGTGACAAGGGACGCTACATTTTCTTGACAGCATACTAGGTAAACATTGTGGACGTTGGGGCCAAGTCCCACCCGGTTATGGCACATGTGCTCCCGACGCCGAGGATTGGTGGCCTTACTTTTATCAGGGTTTCCTCCACCTCCTACAGCAGTTCCTGCACCCCTTCCTGCTCCTCTTCATCCTCCATCTCCGATGTGGCATCTCAGAGCACGTCATCCACATCAGCCGGAAGCTGGAAGCTCTGCAGCATTGCCACAGCGAAGTGGCAACAGGCTCTGCTGAAGCTAATTTGTCTAAGAGACAAACCGCACACCGTGGCAGAGTTACTTAAAGGAATGAGGCCAGACAGATCTGTGTTTGTTTGCAGCAGAACCTACAACCAGGTAGGGTTTCTGAAAATATACCCAGATTTTCCAGAGCTTCTGGTAAAGGTACGCTGCATCAGTGCTCATTTCCACAAGTCGACTACAGCTACTGTCACTCTACAGCAGCGCATGCAAGTGAAAGCTCACCAACTGGTGTGCGACATCACCACGTGCTGGAACTGCATACTGCACATGCTGGCAAGGCTTTGTGAGCAGATGAAGACAGTTGTCAAATACCAGCTCCAACACGCCCGTCGGTATTCTGGTCAGCCAATACACATAACTGAAGAGTGGGCATGGATGTCTGACATTTCTGTGGTTCTCCAAGACTTTGAGGACTCCACAAAGATGATGAGCGGCGATGACGCCATAGTCAGCGCAACTATCCCGCTTCTATGCCTCCTTAAACAGTCGCTGCTCACAATTAGACATGCAGCTTTGCATGCGGGGCAGCTGGGGATGGAAGAAGACATAAGACAGGGAGATACTACCTAGCCTCATCTCATCTGCTCAGCTAAGATTGGGTAACAATGAGGAGGTGGACGCAACAGAGGTTAGTAGCCACAAAACCATCATCCAGTCTCTCCTATGTGGATGGGCTGAGGATGGGAATGAGGAGGAAGAGAGGGAGGAGCAGGAGATGGATATTTGTCATTATGGTGGAGACAGGAAAGTGTTGGCTGCATAGAGCTTGGCACATATGGCAGACTTTATGTACCGCTGCCTTTCCCGTGACTCTTGTGTTACATTGATCTTGGCCAAAAAAGAGTACTGGTTGTTCACCCTGCTAAACCCACACTACAAGGATAACTTTTCATCTCTTCTTCCTGAGGCTGAGAGGTCTTCAAAAATAGTGCTATACCGGAAGGTCACTTTGGAAAATGTTAAAAAAAATTCCCATCAGACAATGCAGCAGGGGGCAAGCTTCCTTGCCCAACCAAAGTGGAGAGGCCAGGGAGACATACAGCAGAGGCACGGGTACACTGTCAAAGGCATGAGCCAATTTCATGACACAAGCCCAATGCCCAGGGCCTGATGGTCAAGCAACACCCAGCCAACCAAACCAGCATACTCCCTAATTCCTCTGCGATTTTCAACTATTACCTCTCAAAGCTGGACACCTGGCATGAGCTGTCCCTCTATGCCTTCAAGTTGTTGTGCTACCCTGCTTCTAGCGTTTTCTCTGAGTGGGTTTTTAGTGCCGCTGGGGGATCATAACAGACTGGCCATTTTGCCTGTCAACAGAGAATACAGACAGGCTCACTCTCATAAAACAAAGCCTGGATTAGCCCACCAAACCACCAGTAATAGTCAATATTTTAATGAGGCCAGCCAGTTGTTGCGTTTCAGGAGTCTATAGCCCTCTTCATAATTTCTGTCTGGGTTTGCGCTTTCCGAAAAGCCTTTATGCCTATATGTACATCTACTACACTTATTTTTTAGTTGAATTTTTTTTTTCATGGATTCATTGACTCATCCATACAGTTTAATACAGTTATTGTTGCATTACAGTGGCATGTAAAACTTACCAAAAGTGTAGGAAAATATTTCAGTATCAGATTACTCATCCATACACTATTACGTGCTTTCTGTCACATGTTGGTGGTATATGACTAAAAAAAAAGCGTTTATTTTGCTCATTTGTTGATATTTCTTACCTATACACTACTCCATGTTCTTGGAAACCTTTTTGCTGCCAAAGGCAGGAAAAACAGCTCCAAAACATCTTTGAACCTGCACCATATTTGACTGTAGCTACTGTGTTATTTTCTTTGTAGGTCTCATTCCATTTTTGGTAAACGCTAGAATAATGTGTTTTACCAAAAAGCTCAAGCTTGGTCTCATCTGTCCACAAGACACTTTTCCAGAAGGATTTTGGCTTCCTCACTTACATTTTGGCAACATTCAGTCTAGCTTTTTATGTCTCTGTGTCAGCAGTGGGTCCTCCTGGGTCTCCTACCATAGCATTTAATTTCATTCAAATGACGACGGATAGTTCGCACTAATATTGATGCGCCCGAGCCTGCAGGACAGTTTGAATTTCTTTGGAGCTTGATTGGGTCTGCCTATCCGCCATCCGGACTATCCTGCGTTTAATACGTTTAATAATGCTATATTTTAGCATTAATTTATTCATTTTTTTAAGATAATAAGATGTCAAAGGAACTGATACATTGTTTTTAGAAAATAGTTTGTTATTTTATATAGTTATTTTACTTGCTTATATAACACCATTAATTGCACAGACATTAATGACTCTGTCCCCATTGGGGCTCATAATCTAAATTCCCTATCAGTATGTATGTCTTTAGAGTGTGGGAAGAAACTGGAGAACCCGGCGGAAACTAACGCAGACACGGGGAGAACATACAAACTCCTTGCAGATGTTGTCCTTGGTGGGATTTGAACCCAGGACCCCAGCGCTGCAATAGCAACAATTTATATTTTATAAACAAGGTAACACCAAAAAAGAAAGCTTTATATGCCACCATGTCTAGATTAAAATAATATTTTTATTTGATCAACTTATTAAAAATGTATAAAAAGGTAGAACAAAATACCACAGGTACAGTACAAAAGGTGTGTCACCCAGGGACTGCCAAATTATCAATACATAATACTACTACGCAGGCAGGTAAATATAGACCATGGTTCAATGGTCATATTATATTGTCCACAATATCACATTTATAATCAATGAAAAAATCCTCAATACATTCAATCCTCAATACATTTGGGAGCAGAGAGGGTAAAGCTAAATTGCTACCATCTTGTACACCTAAATATAGTCAAGGAACCACAATGCACAGCATAACATAAGTTAATATAAGTATCCAATTGTATTGATATAACTCTGTGAGTTTATTGATAGCAGCATATAGTATGCACAAAATATCAATGTAATACCACAATGAAAAATACCTGCATGATCACGTAGCAAGGTATAGTTACCTGAAACACCCGGGGACCCACCACACCTGACGCGCGTTTTGCTTACAAATGCTTCATCCAGGGGAGGTTGGGTACTGGCCAGAGAGGGTATTTATTTTATACACTAGTTCATTTCCCATTAAAATCAGGTGTCAATTACTAACCAATCATGGTGCATTCAATGTTATACATAGGGGCATTTACTCTGTTGCCATAGTAACCCCACATGTGACCAGAAGTAATTTAACATCACCACTGGTTCACATGCTGCTGCGTTGTCATTGTTACGTGGAGAAACATCCGGTATCTACCTAGAAGGAATACGGCATTGCGGAGTGACGAAGCCAGATGGAAGTAATCCAATCTCACTTCCAGTACGCATGCTGTCACATTGCCATCGTTACGGAGGAAAAACATCCGATGAGTATCAGAAGAGGGTGCTGCGAAGTGAGGGAGTGCCCAAGTGACGAAATGCCGGTGCGCTATCATGTGATCACGGAGACTCCATGCGCATCATTTCCTGGATACCAGAAAGCATCGCTTGTGGTATATCTGATAGAGGACTTCGCCCAACACTAATCAGCTGTCTAAGGCCAAGGATGCAAAAAAGAAGAAACACCCCTCCATGGATCAATTGTGTTCTTCATGTCCTGGGTATATTAACCTACTATGAAAAGAGTAATCAGAGAACACATGAGTCATAATAAATAGTATGTGACAAAAACACCCATGTCCTTATATAGTGATATATGAATAAACATATAAAGCATACACTTCCCAAATATGCATTTAATTCGTATAGACCACGTATAACAGGTGATGTGCAAAAAAAAACTAAGCTACCAAAAAGTACTAAAACACATAAAAATAAGCCCATCATAAAGGCATTCCGCCATGCATACATTGTGTAGAGCGACGCGGCAGTACTCCTCGGAGGACCACATGAACCCTGTGGTCAACCGAAGGCAACTGCCACTCAAAAACCAACAAATAAAGTATGTGTATATTTCAAAACAATATATCCTTAAAAATAAACATACCCACATAAATATAAAGTGCATATGTGCATAAATGCACTAAAAAGAGTATTCCACTCTCATATAGAAAAAACACAGGAAGTTATACAAAGTACTAACTAACAATCAATGAAAAACAAGTTTATACATTAAAGATTAATATCGCGATGTTACAAATGTTAGTCGTCAAGCACACGTTGTTCTTTCTTTTGCTCCTTCTACTCTTGACTTCAAGGATGTAATTCTCTACTGAAGCACTGCGCCAACCGATATAAGGTGGACAAGGGAACAATTGACACCCTACACAGCATAACCTAACAATTAAAAATAGATAAAAACTATAAAAACACAACAAAGTAATAGAAAAAAAACAAAAACAGACAGCTAGAATAAAACCAAAGTCGGTCCAGACATAAGGCAACATCAAAAAAGTCCAATCATTTCAAAGGGACAGAATATCATAATGGAAGGCAGAATCCATTATCGGTTACACGGGTAGGAAGGGTGCATAGCTATTGTGATCATTCAGGCCTAATGGTACTATGGTATCCTACCTATATATCCATTTGGCTTCATTCTGTGCCAATAACCGCTTCCAATTACCCCTGCATGGTCCAATAAATACCCTATCTATGCCTCTAACTTCTAGGCCTGTGGGATCGCAGTTATGCTTGGCTTTAAAATGGCGTGGTATTGGTTTCAACTTTGAAAAGTCAGTTTCGGATTTTGCTCCTTCAATGTCCAACACGTGTTCTCTTACTTGTCTACGGAGCTCACGTGTTGTCATCCCCACTTAAATAAGACCGCATGGACACGTGGCAAAATATACCACCCCTTTTGTGGTACATGAAATAGTATGTGTAATCTTGTATGTTTTGTTCTTCCTTGAGTTTGTAAATTATTTTGTATTGACCATATTTTTACATGCCACGCAATTCCAACATTTCATGCATCTCCAGGCAGGGCCTTTAGAGCCAAATATATATTTTGCATTCTCACCTTTGTGGTAGCTGTGAACTAGTTGAGCTCTCAGGTTCGAAGATTTTCTAAACGTGATTGCTGGCGCTGGTCCTAAAAATTGGTAGATGGTTTTATCCAGCAGTTAAATATGCCAATGCTTTGCAATCACTAACCTCATTCTATTATTCCTGGAGTTGTAATCCAGTACACAACGTACCTTGGTCTTCTAGTCCTTGTCCCCAACTTTTTTCTGCAGCAGTTTAGGTTGTTCACTCTGTTGTGCTCTTCAGTAGACATGGCATATTGTCTTCTTCCCATACCCACGATCTTTGAAAAATGTATACAAGAGAACTTTGTTTGAGCATATTCTCCTGGCACGTAAAAATTGTCCTATTGGAATATTTCTTATAAGGTGTTTGGGATGTTGTGAGGTTGCATGCAACAGAGTATTTGCTGATGTGCTTTTCCGGAACAGACCTGTTTGTATAAATTCCAGGTCATCTACCTGGATGTAGATATCCAAAAATTCAATACTCGTCCTACTACTTTTATACATTAATTTAATATTACGATTGTTCATGTTTAAGTCAGTAATGAATTGTTGGAGTTCCTCACTAGTACCATGCCATATTATGAGGATATCGTCTATATATCTCCACCAGCTGACGACCCTGTTACTGAACATCGATGCTGCTGTTTTAAAAACCTCACGCTCCCACAGCCACAGGGAAATGTTAGCATATGAGGGCACACAGGATGCCCCCATAGCTGTCCCCTGGAGCTGTAGGTAATATGCCTCACGAAAGAGGAAATAATTTGCGTTGGGACAAACTTCAGTGCCTTAATAAGGAATGCACACAAGTTACCATCCAAGTTACCATCCAATCCGCTTGTTTCTGAAAAAGAAAATTACTGTCTCTATCCCGTCCCCAAATCGAAGTATACAATGACTCAAAGTCGCATGTAACGAGAAGCATGTTTTCCTCTAACTGTATACCATCAAGTTTTTTAAGCATGTCTGTCGTATCTTTTAGGAAAGAAGGGAATATTTCCACTAGTGGTTAGCGGTAGTAGTCTACTAGCCTGAAGAGTGGATCAGAAATATTATTGATGTCTGATATAATAGGCCCATCTGGTGGTGTGACTGGGTCTTTGTGGATTTTTGGTAGCAGGTAAATACTTGCTATCATTGGATCTTCAATCCATAGCCCCTCCATTTGCTTCGATGTTAGCACACTTTCTGACACTGCTTCCTGTAGTAGATCACTTAATTCACTCCTGTATTAGGTTAGAGGGTTAAAGTCTTTGATAACAGACAGGGTTTTTAAGTTGTCTCATCATCTCCTTTTCATATGCATCTATAGACCAGATCACTATATTCCTGCCTTTGTCAGATGGTTTAATAGTTACCCCTTTGATGTTATGTAGATCCTTCAAAGCTCTTCTCTCCTCTCGGTTAAGGTTGTCCCCTTTAATAGTTTCTTGAATTGTTTCTATATCGTGCATTACCAATCTTAGGAACACATCTATTTCCGGAACTGTGGAGGTTTGGGGAAATTTCTTTGACCTGGGAAGGAGATATTTCGGATATTCCTTAAGATATTCCACTGCTAACTCCTCTAGAATCTGGTGTACATCCTTCTCTGCTGCTGTTGGAAAGACAGATTCAACTACTTGGTTATGAAATATTTTTTTTATAAATCAATGTCCTAGCAAATCCTATTTTGCTGAAAGCACTCTATATGTTTTTTAGCAAATAATTTCATATCCTTAATGGCCGCAAAACAATCAAAAGCAGAAGATGGTGCAAACGAAAGACCCCTGCTCAATTCTGATATCTGGGTTTCAGACAATATCTCTTTTGACAAATGTATTACCTTCATTGATTTTGTGACTGGTTCTTCCTCAGAATCAAGGTTGGCATCCAAATGTCTTCTGGTATTGTATCTTTGAAAGCAATCTTTTCTCCTCCTCTGATTAAATCTCAGATAGTACCTTCTAGTATTGTGGGATGATGCCGTGGAGGTCCCTGCACTCGATGTCTCAGTTTGGTCCAGTGCAGGATTCTCCTACCTTTGTACACTTTTATGGCTCCATCTATAGTTTTTTTAATTTTTTATAAGCAAGGGACAGATGCGAGATGAATTACTCCTCCTCTCCCTGTTTCCTTATCCTCATCCCCACTCCCTCCTTCTGAGAGAGGGCTATATAATAGGAGCCAAGTTAATTTTTTTCATACACCTGAAGAAGCTTTGTAAGAAGCCGAAACACGTTGTGTATAAAGGTTTTTATTGTTTTATACTGGTGCAAATAAATTTCTCATTCAAGCAACTTTGAAAAGAAATGTTCACCTTGATCCAACTTGTTGGCAAAGACTGTGGGAAATCCTTGCAGGGAGTCCATTACCATCCCACCAGGTTGGTGGCAGTCTCTTGCAATATCATCTATACCCAAGCAGGAGTTGTGCCTCTGATTGGACAACCTCATCTGGTGAGCAATTTCCCTATAACTCACTTTTCCATTTGATCAAACCTTACTAAGCTTAGATAGCACCACAATTTTTGTCCTTTAGGATTATTCTACTCAAATTAACTGTCAGTGTGTTAATATCCTCATTGATCACCGTTTTGTCTGTTACCCATGTGACTCAGAAGAGGAGCGGAACGGCATTTGGATTCCAACATTAACACACTGACACTACATTACTCTCATGTAGAGGAAAAAAAAAGATATTGGGAGAGCTTCAACACCATACTTTTAACAATGAAAATCATGATTAGATTAAATTAGATTAGTATTTAATTTCAGGGCCTAATGGAAAAAAAGAACATTAATGTAGTGTTTGTGTGTAAGGAATAATATAGTCTCAATGTGTTGAGCTTTTTTATGATGATTTAGTTATATCAGGAACATACTGCAGAGAAACTCTAGGTGCCACCTTAATTATTGTCATGTGGTTTGTCCTGAAGAAGAAGAGTGGAACTTCAAAATGTGTAGCCAAATAAACCGCATTTCCATATTTCTCTTTCCTTTTCCATCATCATTTACTGGCAGCGCCGATTTAACCCATTCACTCCATTCTGTGAAACTATCAGAGATAGACAGACATATTTTATTATAGCTACAGTAAAAAGCAGGAAACAAAAAACAAAACAAGTTCAACCATAAAAGTGAACAACAGGGAGAGGCGAATACAACAGGGAGTAACTGGGCTAAAACCTTGCTGGTGAGCCCTCTCTTCGTCTGACTCTCCACCTTCAGCTCTTGTAGACTGTCTGTATATAAAGCTGCCTCTCATCTGCTGGTGATAAGTGAACATTACATAGTATACGTTTTCCCCTCACCTACAGCTAATAAGGCACATTACATACTGTTGTTAGTTAGACAGGAAGAAAGAGGGAGATCATCACAGCTCTATTGTTTCCACATAACTGCTGGCTATGGCAGCCAGGTCCTTTTACACTAGGGTGCAACGTTTCAGTAGTATTAGATGGGTTGTCCACTACCCAGACAACCTCTTCTTAAGCACTATGCTTCCCCAATGGAAAATAATAGCCTGTACTCACCTCTGGTGCGAGCGCCGTTCAAGCAACGTCGATGCCTGCTCTCCCAAGGCTTGGACTGTCATGAGGGCTCTGCAGCCAATCAGCACCCGCTTTATTCTCACTTTCGTTGGATGTAATTGAGATCCAGAGGAAGACAGAGAACACCAGTGGCTCTCACTTCTTCCTGATGTCTGTGTTGTTTGTATGAATTTAAAGGCAAGTGGCCGCTGATTGGCTGCAAGGCTAGCGTGACATAACAATGTCATGCAATCCTCGGGAGAACAGATGCC
>VIAB01012956.1:28669-44513 GCA_009801035.1 Oophaga pumilio
AGAGCAGGGATGGCCTTGATCACAGCAGGGATGGCCTTGATCAGGGCAGAGATGGCCTTGATCACAGCAGGGATGGCCTTTATCAGAGCAAGGATGGCCTTGATCAGAGCAGGGATGGCCTTTATCAGAGCAGGGATGGCCTTGATCAGAGCAAGGATGGCCTTGAACATAGAATGTGTGTTTGTATGTGTGTATCTGTATTTTGCGTGTATTATGTGTGTAGTATTTGTGCATGTATGTGTATATATGTGCACAGTGTTTTGTCTTTGTATATATTTGTATACAGATAAATGATTGCAGCCCCTTGAATAGTGGATCCACATCAGGGACCGTGGACGATGGATCATAGAATAGATAGAAGAGTTAACCACTGGTCGTGCCGCACTGCCGCCACTGACACCAGGATAATGGATCAGACGTGAACAGTAGCCGGTGACGTCCATTACACAGCGAACATTTATTGTAGAAAAACAAAACAAGGTGAAGGATGATGAGATGTCACACATCCGCCTGTGACACAACAGTATAAAGTACAGCACAAAATGACACAAAGTGATAATCAGATCTCAAAAATATTGATCAAAACCGTCATAAAAATACCTTAAACTAATGGGAAAAGACCTGCATCCAGCAATACAGCACCAGGTACGTGGCTCCTGGGCGTCACACTATTTCATGGAATATACTGTAGGTCCACACTGTGTGGTGACCTTTGGTTCTGATGATGACACCCAAACCTAAGCGATGGCCACCTGCTCATGATAATGACCCGTTAACACTAATCATGACCCCTAGGTTCGGATGATGACCCAATGATATTGATGATGATCCTTAGTATAATTGATGAGTCTCTGATCTGATGATGAAGCTTTGGCAATGGTGTTGACCTCCTCGTAATGCTGATGGTGACCCTTTGGTGATGATGGTGATGACTTTTCAGTGATAATGATGATGATTCTTCAGTGATGATGATGACTCCGGTGATAATAATGATCACTCTTCAGTGATGATGATGATGACTCTTCAGTGATGATGATGACTCTTCAGTGACGATGATGACTCTTCAGTGATAATGATGAAGACTCTTCAGTGATGATGATGATTCTTCAGTTATAATAATGATCACTCTTCAGTGATAATGATGATGACTCTTCAGTGATAATGATGATGACTCTTCAGTGATGATGATGACTCTTCGGTGATAATAATGATGACTCTTCAGTGATGATGTTGACTCTTCAGTGATGGTGATGATGGCTCTTTGGTTACAATGATGATGATGACTCTTCAGTGATAATGATGATGACTCTTCAGTGATGATGATGACTCTTCGGTGATAATAATGATGACTCTTCAGTGATGATGTTGACTCTTCAGTGATGGTGATGATAGCTCTTTGGTTACAATGATGATGATGACTTCTGCACCTGCTGATTTCTCATTCTTCACAATGTCACACTCAGGACGATAATCAGCACAACGATTAATAAGAGGATGGCACCCCCGATAATCCAGAGCACCTAAGAAACAAACACACAATTACTGACACATTGTACCAGCCGTATGACAGCGCTCCACCGTCCTGACCCTGGGATCTTCTCATCATGGGTTGTTCTCTAAGATTACATTTGCAATGAATGTTTCCGATTTTTCCACTTTGTCCCTGTTCACATTGTCTGTTGAACACTGGAGTGGGACTGAATCTAGAGGAAACATTCCTTTCTCTGAGGTTCCACACGTGGATCCGTAGGAGGAAAAATCTCAGTTCTTCCTCCCAAAAAAGTCTTAGATTGACGGGATCAGATTATATTAGTAAGCCAGTGTTTGGGCAGGAAATCTCTATGAAGTCACCCACAGTCTGGGGGATATCCGCCCAGAGTAATGTCTGCGGGGTACCAGAGGACTATGAGCCCCGATAAGGACAAAAGAGAAGCTGCAGTGTACAGCAAGGAGGCCAATCTCCTATACTTATCTGAGTTCTTAGTGTAAGATGTGGCCAGTGCACTGGATATTCAGCGATTACCTTGTCCTTTCTCCAGCTTTTTTGGCCCTTTTAATATAAAGAAATAAGCAAAGTCAGCCATGAAACAGAAGAGTTCACATCTCCAGTCATTAATGGTCCATATCTGGCAGTCCCCTCATTGTACCGGTCTGACGCATTATATCCGTATATATAAATAACATAACTGTAACGGGTTTACCGCGACAGAGAGGAGCCAGAAGATTGCGGCATCTGATTTCTCCTACTCCTGCACTGATTAGAATCACTTCACCTTTGTATTAAATGGTGTGAATGTCTTTTAGCAGTGCAGGGGTTAGTCTGCTTAGTTGAGAGATCCTGGAAGCTTTCCTGCATTAAGGCTCTCACCTGTTCACTGTTAGCCACTCCCAGCTCCTATATAATCTGGGTCCTGGCTAGCACTCATTGTCAGAGCTGGCTTATGATGCATGGCTGGAGGTTGTTGGTGATTAATATATGAGAAGGCGGTTGGTGGATTTATCTGTGACTGTTGTTAGATTTTGGGTGTGTTATAATTTCCTTTCATTATCCTACTTTGGTTTTCTCCATTCTCCTCTCCTCGGTGCATTCCTCTGTTATATGTGTGAGTATATTTGTATGTTTTGTATTTTTCGTTACTCCTGTTCATATTACCTTGTTAGTCTGGTTGTTGTATTATGATACGCTACTAATTCCCTCTTCCCTTGGTGGTGGAAGGGTACAGACTGAGGGCAGATTCAGGAGCTAAGGGAAGGTACGTGGCCCTGGCATCTTCACCATCAGAAGTAATCCGGGGAACAGGGTGAACTAGGGCGCCCCTAGTGTTGGGGACAGGGAAGAAGCCGCTGATCCTGGGACACCCGACAATAGAGTCGTGACTATAACTAAGCTATACTGTGACAGATACCACTAGTGCCATCTAACCTTTCATAGGGTCAATTACGCTCCTTCTCATTTTTTGTGTTTTTGTTATTCTTTCCATCAAACCTCCTGATGACCCTACAAAGTCTAGAGAAGATGTGATCGCTGTCACTCCACCCAGTGAACTTTGTTCTGCACATTATTTGGGAGACATTAATCTCCCCTTCCTATGCCTAAAACCATGACTGGTCTGGAGGAGGTAATCCAATCCCTTCCCCTCTTCCCTCATCATGGAAACTCAGATTTTAAGAACTATGGATATGTTGTAGAAGGATCCATCACGACCCCCTAAGGGCCATTAGACCACCCTCTGTTCTACATGACATGACCACATTTCTGGTTGGTGTAAAATTTACCTTTTCCTTATTGTTGTCCTGGGAAATCTATAATGAAAAAGAGGAATCAATATATGGAGAGCGATGTCCTGTGTAGAACGCCCCATCGCCCGTCAGGCCTTACCGGGTCTCTGCGGTTGTTGTCACTGAGGAGGTTGCTCTATAAGAAATAGGAAAGAATTAATTTTCAGACATCATTCCAGGCACATGAGGAACGAGGAGGGAACAAAAAGTAAAGACAGAGCCCCTCATGGTGCTGGATGAGCCGGGGATCTGTTCTCCCACCCGCTCCCACTAACTGTCATGGGTCTGCAGTAGTGGTGGTCTTGTCATATGGGCCAAAGGAACCTCCAAGCTCCAGGAACAACTGCATCTGCGCTGCACCCAGTATAGTCGCGCTCCTGAGTCCGGGGCAGGAGAAACATACAGGGACGGATATACTAATCCTGTACAAGAAACAGACATGGTGCCGCAATCTGTTCTTGCATTTTAAGCCACACCCTCTCTCCCCTCAAGCCACACCCTTTCACATGGTGCCACACCCACTTGTAGAAAGCCACACCCTCTTTCCAAATAAGGGGTTAACAGTATTTTAAGCACATATGTAGACCTATAACCAGTCGCATCAATTTGCATCAAAAGATATTTTGTTGCATTTTCCTCCAAAGTTGAGACGCAAATAACAGCAAATTCTGAAGTACAATATGGCGGCATTATTATCAGTGCTATCAGAAACCCGGAGACTCGCACCTCTTCATCGTTCCTCATATCTGAAATGTAAGACAAAGTCGTCAGAATTCTACTGTTATTACCACTATTACTACTACTCCTATTATCTTCCCTTATTATTTCCTCCGGTCCCATGATGATAAAACCCGTGGGCAGAACATGAACCGCGTACATTAACGTCCGGCGGTGACTGACAGGGACTGTCAGGCTGGATGGGGCGATTAGCCCGGGGTGATAGGAGAGGAGAGAAGAGGAGCAAAGAGGAGAAAAAAGAAGAAAGGAGAGAAGGGAAGTGGAGAAAAGAAAGAGAAGAGGAGAGGAGAGAAAGAGAAGAGGAAAGGAGAGAAGGGAAGAGATAAGGGAGAGGAGAGAAGAGGAGCAAAGAGGAGAAAAAAGAGGAAAGGAGAGAAGGGAAGTGGAGAAAAGAAAGAGAAGAGGAGAGGAAAGGAGAGAAGGGAAGAGAAGAAAAAATAAGAAGAGAGAAGATGCGAATAGATGAAAGGAAATAAGAGAAGAGGAGAGGAGCGTAGTGCCATTCTCCATCACGCACTCTGGGCTCTGCAGTTATGTCCTACAGGTGGGTGATGGGTGGACGCCCCCCGGGGACACCAGGTACCGTGTCCTGCTGCCATAACCCCGATCCCAGCTCATCCCAGACGTGACGTTGTAGGACGGATGCCGCGGGGTATAATCTCACAGTTTGTGTATTTGCAGCAGATTTGCCCCATCTCCCTCTTCTCTGACATGTCCATGGCCCTGGGGGCAGATAATGGACCACTGGGGGTCTCCTAACTCCTCACCTGAGTTGGGTCGCTGGGACGATCGGACGCTGCTGTCATCTGATGGAGACAAGAGAGATAATAAGATTTAAAATGATCAGAACAATGACAATGGCGTCACCCCCGAGCATCACAGTGAGCTCCACACCCCACAGAGACATCGCCAGGGATAATCAGGACTTATGTAGGTGTCTTGTAGCACATGGACAACTTTGGGGGCATTTTTGTTCTTTAATGCTTGTGCTTTTATCTGTAAAGCATTTTTGTAATAGGGTTTTCTTAACAAGTTTGCACAGTTTGTCTTTTTCAACCTCTGTGTATCACTGTACATGGCAGGCTGCAGAATGAGTGACCAGGGATGAGTCAGTCAGCATGTTATGTCTATAACCCTTTTATCCCTTCTCCTAGACCAACTTCTACATCCTCTATATATCACTGTACATAGCAGGCTGCAAAATGAGTTACCAGAGATCAGTCAGCTCGTATTGTCTGTAACGCTTGTCTCCCTTCTTCTGGACCATCTTCTACATCCTCTAGATATCACTGTACAAAGCAGACTGCAGAATGAGTGATAAGGGATCTGTCAGTCAGTTTGTTCATCTGTAACTTTATCTCCCTTCTCCTGGACCATCTTCTACATCCTCTATATTTCACTGTACATTGCAGGCTGCAGAATGAGTTACCAGGGATCAGTCAGCTCGTTCTGTCTGTAACCCTTATCTCCCTTCTTCTGGACCATTTTCTACATCCTCTATATATCACTGTACAAAGCAGACTGCAGAATGAGTGATAAGGGATCTGTCAGTCAGTTTGTTCATCTGTAACTTTATCTCCCTTCTCCTGGACCATCTTCTACATCCTCTATATATCACTGTACATTGCAGGCTGCAGAATGAGTTACCAGGGATCAGTCAGCTCGTTTTGCCTGTAACTCTTATCTCCCTTCTCCTGGACCATCTTCTACATCCTCTATATATCACTGTACATAGCAGGCTGCAGAATGAAATACCAGGGATCAGTCAGCTCGTTTTGCCTGTAACCATTATCTCCCTTCTCATGGACCATCTTCTACATCCTCTAAACATTATGCACATGACTATATATCTCACAGCCCAAGTCGTACAGAGAATATTTTCCCCACAATTCTATTACTCAGATTCACACAACCCCTTAAAGCTGTTTCCTCTTCCTGCCGCGCAGAGGACAAAGCTTCCTCTGTATGTAAAAGTATCTCAGAGAAGGAAATCTCAATGGGAATAACATTAAAGGGGTTTCCCCAAAAATGTAATTTTAATGAATATATCTTGGAATAATACTAATTTCCACCATTGGATGTGATAAATAAAATGTTCCTGTGCTGCTGAGATAATATTATAAATGTGCCCTTGCTGTATTGTGTGGTGGTCGTGTCCGACCATACAGGGACATGTTCTAATCGTACCACATCTCCTGGGCAGGGGAGGACACAAAAGAGAGTATACAGACAGGACAGGGGGGATTACCACTGATTCTTTCTTCGAGTTAAAATATTGCTTAAAAACAGGCAGAAAATGTTTTGTCTCACAGAAAGAATCAGCTGTGATCCTGGCTGTAATGTCTGTATATTCTCTGTTATGTCCCCCCGCACAGGAAATGTGGTATGATCAGACCATGTCCCTGCATGGTCGGACACGACCATTACACAGTACAGCAGGAGACATTTATAAGATTATCTCAGCACAGGAACATATTTATCACATCCAATTGTGGAAATTATTATTATTCCAAGATCTATTGATTAAAATGAAATTTGTTCATGGGACGACCCCTTTAGAAGTCCAGTCCCAGGTGGCTGTCCCTCCTTCTGTTATGTCCCATCCAGAGCTGAGCTTCTGCCGTAGTTGATAACATTATGCAATGAGATCTTATCTGGGAGATCCGTTCATGACCAGATGTTGGATGCGCAAATCTCCATTATTCCCATAGAAGGGAAAGATCCTTCATTGTGCAGCAACTATCTTCTGACCTGACTCCTGAGTGCAGACTGGAAGTTTTCAGAAGATATTGGCCCTAAGACTTTTGCTCTCCATAGTAATTAGTGAAGATCAGTTGGGTTTGGTTCCAAGCAGAGAAGGTAGAGACCACCGTGTGTCTGATCCATTATGCCCAAGAGTCCAATCCCCCCTACTACACCTGGGCATGGATGCCATAAAGGTGCTGCACAGGGTAGACTGGATCTACACAGGAAACATTTCATCTTTCCCAACACTCTGCGGTATTTACAATGTGTCATAAACTCTTAACGTCCAGGTTAATGATTGATCACTACTCCAGAAACTCAGAGAAGACACAAGGATCCTGGGGTGAAGTTTGGCTGCCCTGACCACAAATCTGCAGCATACTCTGGTGCCTGCTTCTCATGATCACCAATCCTAGAAATACCCTCCCCGCTGAGCGACGACCATGGAAATGTAGGGGAAATGCTCAATCTTCAAGGAGACATGACAAAATCTCAAATACTGAACATACATTACCGATTAGAGAAACAGCACAGTTGGGGTTGTGCACACGATGCCTCTTTATGGAATTTAGAAGGACAAAAGCTCCTCATAAAATGTGCACAATGCACCGCAATGTCAAATGGGGACATAGCCAGTCTTATAAATTAGGACAGATATGTGACTCTCCTTGTACAGAAGGGTGTCGATAAGGGTCCACTCCGCACACTGTGACCACAGCCGCCTCTCCGCACCTTCCATAAAGTTTCTGAGCATTAACATCTTCACTGACCTAAAAGAATTATACAAAAATCACGTTCCACCAGAACCAAACCATATAGCTCCTTAATCTCCAGCTAGTCCATCCCTTACATCTTGGAACTACAGGAAAACCCTTATAAAAAGTATAATTTGGCTTAAAATGACTTAACTCCTTCAAGCTCTCCCAATTACTCTACCACAAACTATCATCATCTTTTTCAGTAAACTCATGTCTGGCTTTTTGTGGGACCACAACAATCCTAGAACTGCACACCAGATATTGATTGTCAAGTTGGCATTGACCTCACAGCCCCACTACAATCTCAATAGACAATCCACCTTCAAGGAATATCAGACTGGATCAGACGTCGTCCTACAAAACCTGGATCCACATAGAAGAAGGAACTACACTGACGAGGTAACATTGCTGTGACCTTCTGACTCTCAGGCTCCATCTCTCACCATCCACTTCTGCTTTGATCGTGAGACCACCATCATTTATAGACAATCATCTTTTCTATCTCATACATAGATTTCACTTGTGACTATTTAGCATATGATTAGTTATGCAACGTAGGGTCAAAGATTTATAAAACCTCCTCTAACGCTTGAAGAAACATATAAGGTCCTCACATGACGTCCTTCAGTAGAAAACACATTCCAGGAGATTGAACAGTTACTGTAGGTCCTACACGCCTAACTCATAGTCTTACTAAGTCCCAGTTCAGTCACGATACAACTACTGTCTAATGGCAGAAAGGGTTGTCACCCCGCCTCATCCCCTCCATTCACCCCCATTACCTTCCACCTCTTTTCCTTCTTTCCCCTATTACTTATTATATACAGCATGAAACCCTTTAATCTTTTTGTGTTAACAGAAGACATAACATTGGTTTTGTTCCATTGGTTATCAACGAAAGAGAGCAATAGACCAACCACCTGGTAACACTTAGTCTTCTGCTGCTCTGAGCTCCATACTGGATGTAGATGGTTCACGATGGTTGATGGTTAGCGGAGATAAGCGTTATAATCCAGAGCTCACTCACATTCTGCAGTCTGCTACGTGCTATGATACATAGAGGATGTAGAAGAAAAAATGGCCAGAAAGTATAATGGGAACTTACCAGGAAAATGATTTTATAAATAAAATAATGTATTAAGTCGCCGTCCCATAAGGTGAAAGCATCAAATCTACATCTATTTTACCAGCACTGGTCATTTTGGTGTCATGGAGGAGCAATGACTGAGTGCACCATTGTCCTCACTTACCGAAGGAGATAACGTAAAGGAGGTGGAGATGTGGTCAGGATTATTCTCAGGGCGGGATACCTCAATGTTGTGTCCAGAAAAAGTGAAAGGTCATACATGTGTTACTGTTTAGTACGCAAGGTTTGTCAGAAAAGTGGACTGATAATCATTAAGGTCTCACTCTTCCATCCTTTCGAGCGGCTCCGATGCACAAACCATTCATGTAGGAAGAGAACATGAGATGGAGTGTAAATCTGAAGATCTGTGTATATTACACCAAACCTTCTGGTTGTATCATCAGCGCCTTACCGGTAGACCTGAAGCCACTGGTAGAGGTCACCACTGATGAGACTGGTCCTGAAATAGAGAAGACTCGTGAGAAGATGACACTTCAGTCCAGTAGTCGTATTCGATCTTCGACAGAATCTCTGCTCCTCGTCATGTCTCGTAGGGTTTACCTGTCCTCCTGCCACCATCCGAGGACCCAAATGAGATCGAATCACGACGATCTTGGAAATAGAGAAGAAATTCTGAATGTTATTCTGATCACTATAAAGATATAAGGCTTCCCCCGGTGCGGCCCACATCAGTGCACTGATCAATGATAGACACCACCGGCTGGAGCGATGCTGACACTGACATGTGCATGCTACATATATACGACCCCATAATATTCAGCTCTATGTTCTGTCTACCACAGAGAATCACTGCTCAGCTCCCCTCCCCTGTATAAGACAAGGTCAGGGGAATATTTGGCCACTTTACCCCTCCTGGCCCCGTGGCTGGTACCTGTGTTGAGATTCGGAGCGTCGTTGATTACGTCTTTCAGTTTAAGCAGCTTGTGATACAAGGAGTTGTAGGCGTCGTGCATCTGGGCAGAGATCGGGGAATCACTAAAGCTCGGATCGGGTCCCGTCAGATTGGCCGATTCCTTCTCTCGCTCACTGATGAGGATCAGTTCTGTGGCGTAGGAGTCCAACCGCTGCTCCTCTAATATCCGCCTCCTGTTACTGTCACCACTGTCCTCCACATCATCCACCAGCACAACCACATTATTTCTCCCTGAGCGGAGACAGAAGATAGCGAAATGTCTCATCAAAGTAAAACGCAGTGTGCCGCATTCACATACACCGGCCTGGGGGTCAGAACCCACATACACCGGCCCGGGTGTCAGATCCCACATACACCGGCCCGGGTGTCAGATCCCACATACACCGGCCTGAGTGTCAGATCCCACATACACCTGCCCGAGTGTCAGACCCCACATACACCGGCCCGGGTGTCAGAACCCACATACACCGGCCTGAGTGTCAGATCCCACATACACCTGCCCGAGTGTCAGGACCCCACATATTCCGTAACTGGTGTCAGATCCCACATACACCGGCCCAAGTGTCAGATCCCACATACACCGGCCCAAGTGTCAGACCCCTCATACACCAGCCCGGGTGTCAGACCCCACATACACCGGCCCAAGTGTCAGACCCCACATATTCTGTAACTGGTGTCAGATCCCAAATACATCGGCCTGGGTGTCAGGACCCCACATACACCGGCCCAAGTGTCAGATCCCACATACACCAGCCCAAGTGTTAGATCCAACATACACCGGCCTGAGTGTCAGATCCCACATACACCGGCCCAAGTGTCAGACCCCACATACACCGGCCTGAGTGTCAGACCCCTCATACACCAGCCCAGGTGTCAGACCCCACTTACACCGGCCTGAGTGTCAGATCCCACATACACCGGCCCAAGTGTCAGACCCCTCATACACCGGCCCAAGTGTTAGATCCCACATACACCGGCCTGAGTGTCAGATCCCACATACACCGACCCGGGCGTCAGGACTTCACATATTCCTTAACTGGTGTCAGATCCCAAATACACCGGCCCTGGTGTCAGACCCCACATACACCTGCCTGAGTGTCAGGACCCACAAACACTGGCCCAGGTGTCAGGACCGCACATATTTCATAACTGGTGTCAGACACCACATACCCTGGCCCGGGTGTCAGGACCCCACATATTCTGTAACTGGTGTCAGACCCCACATGCACTGGCCCGGGTGTCAGACACCACATACCATGACCCGGGTGTCAGGACCCCACATATTCTGTAACTGGTGTCAGACACCACATACACTGGCCCGGGTGTCAGACACCACATACCCTGGCCCGGGTGTCAGGACCCCATATATTCTATAACTGGTGTCAGGCACCACATACACTGGCCCGGGTGTCAGACACCACATACACCGGCCCAGGTGTCAGGACCCCACATATTTCATAACTGGTGTCAGACCCCACATACACCGGCCCGGGTGTAAGGACCCCACATATTTCATAACTGGTGTCAGACCCCACATACACCGGCCCGGGTGTCAGGACCCACAAACACTGGCCCAGGCTTCAGGACCCCACATACCCTGGCCCGGGTGTCAGAGACCACATACACCGGCCCGGGTGTCAGAGACCACATACACCGGCCCGGGTGTCAGACCCCCACATACACCGGCCCGGGTGTCAGAGACCACATACACCGGCCCGGGTGTCAGACCCCCACATACACCGGCCCGGGTGTCAGACACCACATACCCTGGCCCGGGTGTCAGTCACCACATACACAGGCCTTGGTGAATTATTTATAGTCTATGTGTAAGATTTGTAGCACAGACACTAGATGTGCGGTGTGAGTTGTATGAAACACCACAAATTGTTATTTCTTCTATTTATAGAGAAGAATTGATCATAAATCCGTGTGTAAGTTTCAATCACTTTGAGTTTTGCAGTGATTATCTGATTATTACTTTATACGTGCTATTCTTATTGATACATTCTGTTATTGGCTTATTACATATTACGTTGTCTTTTTCAGAAGGACCTCCTGGTCACTAATCTTCCTGTCCTGACACTGTGACTGTGGATGGCAGTTGTATCTGTGGTTGGCTTCATGCTTCACAGCTCTGCCGTGATCTGACCAAGGTGGGGAACAGCGGGCCCAATTACCTCGTAAGAGATTTCTTTTATGGAGATCAGTTATGTGTCATATATGAGCTTTTGTCTCCTTACCGAGGTGGTCTTTCAGATCCTTCAGCTCCTCATCATACAGAGAATCGGTCACATTTGCAATATTCAGGCGCCCTCTTTTCTTGGTGTGGTACAAAATGGCAAACGAGCTCTGAGACAGCCCGGTGATGAAGTTCCCGCCACTGTTGGAGATATATACAGGATTGACCTTCTCCACCAAACTCTGAAACATTTTGTAGAGCAGGATAATCAGCCACTTGTAATTGTCCTCTCCATCTCTGGAGAAGATCCCGACCTTGTGTTTTTGGTTTTCAGTCATTTTATCTTCCGTCCCGTTCCTGGGGAGAAATCATAGGAAATATTTGATGTTCCTGGTGTTAAGGAATCATGGAGGAGCTAATATCAGTGTAACGTGACCATCCTTAGTTCATGTTGGAGCCATATTTTCTTTCTACGGCTGATGTGAATCTATCTGCAGGTATTACGACATGTTCAAAATGAAACCAGCCTAAAGGTCATGGAGGTCCTAGGTCCCCCTTGTGATCTGGGTGGGTGAACAAGGGACGGGCACTCCTGTCCTGTACGGTGTGTCCTGAACCAATATTAGGAGCAGAGATCCATTTTCATATCTACTATGGAGCTTCTCCACTCTACGTTCCCTGGATTCAGCCGGACATCTTCATGACGGTCACTGCAACACCAGATATAACCACAGACAAGGGAGGCGATATTTCATATGGCAGCCAGCCAGAGATGGGGCATCAATGAAACAGAACACACATGTGGAATCATTGCTGACAATTGCATAAAGTGAAATCGGCATCTCTTCTTCCAGTTATCGGCTCCAGATTAATGATGGAGCTTCTCATAGAAAACTGTATGAAATGTTTTATACCGAGGGGTATTGTCAGGGTAATGGTGCATGGATTTCATCGCTGATATCCATGTGTCGTTACCCTGAAAAACCTCCTATGATGGAACATCTTCTACGCGGCTCCTGATGAACCAGTATGGGAAAACGTGTCGAATTCATGGTGATATGGTAGCTATGTGGGGCTCCTTGTATTTCGTTTTATATTACCATTTTTGGTGGATTTGGTAGAGATGTGGAATTATTTTTTTACTCTTGCAGATAATCACCATGTGTGACAGGTTGCTACAGAGTCATATCAGGCTTATATTATATTTTTGTATGGATGTAAGTTCTACCTTTCTCTACTAGGGTAACCCTTCTATCAAGGGTGGACATTGTAGCATAGGGCTTCTCTAGGGAATCCTAGGGTAAAACCATGCCCAGTGGGGGTGCCAATCTTATGTGCTTTTTAGGGTGCCAACCTCCACAGTCAGGTAGGGTGATTGTTTAGGGTTTACTGTTGAGGTAAAGTATCACTCCCTTCACTTATCCCCTTCTATTTTCCAGCCCTATACAGAATAGTGGAAATTGATTGTGGTCCTGGGGCCATTTATCAATCACTTTCATTTTCTCTTTTGGGGTATGTTCATTTTTTACTTTTTTAATTAGTATTAATGAAGAGTATATTTTATTTGGGGGTTATTTGTTATATTAGATGTCATATGGACTATTCCATCAATACAGAAAAGACCACTGCTCAGTGGAGGAGACCCTCACTCTACAGAGGAGACCATCACACTACAGAGGAGACATCACTCTACAGAGGAGACATCACTATCCCCCACTCTACAGAGGAGACCATCACACTACAGAGGAGAACCCCATTCTACAGAGGAGATCCCCACTCAACAGAGGAGACCATCACTGTACAATGGAAATCATCAGTCTACAGTGGTGATGACCATCACTCCACAGTGGAGACCATAATTCTAAAGAGGAGATCCTCACTCAACAGAGGAGACCATCACTCTACAGAGTAGCCCCCTGTTCTACAGAGAACATCTCCACTGAACAGAAGAGATCCTTACTCTACAGTGGAAATCATCAGTCTATGACCATCACTCTACGGAAGAGATACTCACTCTACAGTGGAGACTCACACTCTACATTAGAAATCACCAGTCTTCAGTGAAGACTATCACTCTACAGTGAAGATTATCACTCTACAGAGGAGACCATCGCTGTACAGTGGACACCATTAATCTACAGAGGAGACCCTCACTCTACAGTGGACACTAATCTATACAGGAGAACATCACATAAAAGAAAAGAATCTCACTGTACAGTGGAGACATTGCTTTACAATTGTCTGTGGTCCTACAGATTATTCCATCACTCTACTGAGAAGACCAACACTTTACTATTCAGTCGGTGGTCCTACAGATCATTTGTACATGAAGACCACTACTAAATGAAGGTGACCATAGCTCTAAGTGGAGAACCTCACTCTACAGAGGAGATCCTCACTCAACAGAGGAGACCCTCACTCTACCGAGGAGTTCATCATTGATTTACAATTGATTGTAGTCTTGTAGATTCGTCCATCATTTTACACTGCAGACCATCTCTCTCGACAGTGCAGACTATCTCTTCAAACAACTGACAATTGCTTTACTGATTAATCTTTGGTCCTAGAGGTTATACAGACATTATACATAATTCTACAGACAAGACCACTACACAATGGAGGAGACCATCACATTACATAGGACACAATTTCTTAAAAAGCATCTGTGGTCCTACAGAATATACCTTAATTATCTAGTGAAGACCATTAGTCTTTAAAGGAGACCATTGCTTTTCTAGATGGCCTTGTTCTACATATTATTGTGTCATTCTACAGCCAAGACCATAAGTGTATGGAGCAGAGACCATTGCTTTACACGTGAACCTGTGGTTCTCTAGATTATTCAATTACTCTATAGAGGAGACCACTTTAGACTATTTCTCAACAGGTGAGACATCTCTATAGTTAACACCATTCACTACTATCAGTTGTCTGTTTGTAACCCCCCAGAGACCCCAGTCCTTGCCGTCTTCATTACATGTACCTGTGCAGCCCGTTTTTTGTGCATCTGTGGAGACTTCAGAGCTCTGATCTTTGATCCCTCATCACACCCTCGGTTGTACCAGGAAGAAAGCGTAGAAAGGGCTGCACTCATGCTCTTGGGTGTGGTGTGCGAGATTATTGCTGGAAGGTTGCAGTTTCTGTTTTATTGTACTCTATTCAAATTTGGTCTTTTGCCAACCATAACCGACTAAAAAAGGAAATGTATTGAGATAGACACCAAGCCTGGACTCAGCAGATTCTCACACATTGGCCAGGGTCACACTTGCGAGAAATTCGCACGAGTCTCGCACCTTAATACCCGGCACTGCCGCCGGCACTTGGGACCGGAGTGTGCGGCTACATGTATTTCTATGCAGCTGAACGCTCTGATCTTGGATCATCATGGTGTTGTTTGGAGATCACCTTGGGTCTTCAAGGTGGTGTTTGGAGATCACCTTGGTCTTCATGGTGTTGTTTGTAGATCACCTTCGGTCATCATGGTGGTGTTTGGAAATCTCCTTGGTCTTCATGGTGGTGTTTGGTTAGTGGTGACTCTTGTTAATGGTGTTGCAGCCTCAGTGGCCTTTCAAAGAAGTTAAAGTGTATATACTGACAGAAATATGACACTTCGATTGCACACAAGAGGATGTCCTGTCACTAAGCATGGGACTTATGAAGGGAATTGCTTGCACCAGAAATTTTTAGGGGCTTCATTGAAAAAGGGATGAATACATGTGCACATGACAATTTTTAGTTATTTTATCATATACTTAATTTATGGCTATTTTTTTTATATAGAGTGGTAGGTAGAGGAGTGGCCCCTAAGTCATGACGGCTCAAGATGTCACTCTGACCCAATGAGACCAGTACTGTACATGAGTCATGATAGTTGGAGAATCTGTAAAGATTATTTATAGGTCTTAAAAGCTTCAATATCAACGTTGAGCAGGTGTAATCATGGGGATCATTGTGTGCTGGATGGGGCTAGCATCACCTACCAGTGTAAATGAATGTCTATTGTGAGCCACGAACATCTCCAATGATCCATTGATGCCTACAGTGATCTAAAAAAATATTTAGACTTGAGAGTCCTCAGTGGTTGA
>VIAB01012959.1:26101-37554 GCA_009801035.1 Oophaga pumilio
TACATAGATGGCACCGTTTATGTTGCACGTAATGAGATTAGGCCTTACAAACATGGATGAAACCCTTTTACTGGTAAAGTATAATTCTTCTGAAGTTTCCTGGTTATAATATATTAACTTGGAGATTATCTGGAAATAATTTGCCTATTACAGGATCATTTTTCAACAAAATTTTTATTAATATTTTCCAATTATATATAACATAAAATCCCTGCTCAACAGAAGCTCAAAAAATAAACATTGTGTATCAACATGAGCATAACACCAAGCAGGATGGTCTGTCCTTCAGTATTCAAATAATAGATATTGTTTGTATAGCATATCAAAATTCAGGAGTTCAGCTCAGCACATCCCATGTTACACAGCTTAAAAAAGATTTGATTGCAGGCCAAAGAAAGAAAAATGAAAAAGTGAGGCTTGGGTCTTACTGGCGTAGACTGTTTGACATCTGTGACACAACACTGTGTCTTTCAGAGGGCATTTTAACCTGGTCTTATAAAGAGATATTAAGGGGGTTTTCTCACAAACAAAAGTACATTTTAATCAATACACCTTGAAATAAAAAATTCCACAATTGGATGTGTTTAAATAAAATGTTCCTGTGCTGAGATAATCTTATAAATGTGTCCCTACTGTGTACTGTGGAATGGGTGAGTCTGACCGTACAGGGACATATTCTGATCATACCACAGCTCCTGGGCTGGGGAAGAAGCAAGAGAGAGTATACATACAGGACAGCATGAGATCACAACTATTTTTTTTTGTAATGTAAAAAATGTCACTGTGTTAGGGTTGGCGGATTGCACTAAATAAAATATAAAACAAAGTGCAATCGCAACCCGGGGTCCACCGTGCAGTAATGAACCTGCTGCTAGAGAATAATGACGGAATAAAACAGCAAGCGTTACCTTAAGCACACTGTGTTAACGCCAAGTTCAGTTACTTCACAGAGAGGTACCGCCCTAAGAATGCTAAGTACTATACCCTGTTAACGTCATAGTTAGCACGTGAATTGAGCTTGCTCTGTAACTGAACCGTGCTAACCGCACATATGAACAAAACACATACTATGCCAAGCGGCTAGTTACCTCTGTCCTGATGCTACTGAATTTGTGACCGGCACCCTCAGCATGCAGCAGACTAGAGACTCAGGTGTTGAGCCATGGGCGCAAAACCGCATAAGTGTGATACCTGCCTGCAACGTGTACAGTCTTTGAGCAGAGACAGACACTTGAGAACGTGCAGAGTGGTAGAGTAACCACCCACTCACACCAAAACATAAATGACACTAGCACGCCCACATGCGCCACTGAGAGGCTTTTATATGCTAGACTCCATCCCAAACACTCATGCCCAGTCGGTCGAGACATGGCCCGCGGGCCAATCCGGAGCTGCGACATCACCAGAGCAGTTAACGTCCGACCACCCATAAGAAGACGCCACATTACTGACATGCTCAGTAAGGTGATCTCTGGACTTATAGACTCCAGAGCGCAAGACTGCACCTACATATCACTGATTACCATAGACTTGGCAGAAGAGCTAGCAGTAACCTAACGTATACCACGAGCCTGAGCCAGACACTGGGACCGACATCTGTGCTGAGCAGCAATCGCAGCAGCTGGACTTGAATGGCAGATTACAATACCTGATAATGCTTGGGATCTATCCCGCACAGTGGGAGAATCCCGATGCCTAACACACTGTCTGTTTTTAAACAAAGTTTTACTGCAAAGAAAGAATCAGCCGTGATCCCATGCTGTCCTATTTGTATACTCTTTTGCTTCCTCTCAGCCCAGGAGCAGTGGTATGATCAGACCATGTCTCTGTATGGTCAGACACAGCCATTACACATTACACAGCAGGTGCACATTTATAACTTACCTCAGCACAGGAACATTTTATTGAAACACATCCAATTGTGGAAGTTATTATTATTCCAAGATTTATTGATTAAAATTAACTTTTGTTCATGGGAAAACACCTTTACGTAGATAAATAGATCTGTGAGATAATCTATAGGGTCATATTTGGGTTTCTATCTATATAAGCAGACCATTCTGAGGTTTAAGGTCTTTATGCGAATGAATAGCAATATTCCTTCCATTTGCAGTTGAATGTTGTCATCTATATATCTCATTTGGTGAGGACACGGAGATATTATTTTTGTTATGGCCAACTAAGCTGCGAGTAGGACATCACCAACTATTGTTGTAATATGTGGGGGAATTAATCCAAATGGATAAGACATAAAGCTAACTGAAGAGTTATTAGGATGTCCAGCCACATAATTTGTTTAATAAATGTTAACATGAGTGACCAAAATTGTTGCATAATCAGGCAATCCCACCAGATGTGAAGTCGAATCCTGCTTCAGAACGTTGTTTTACAACATTTAAGAAATGATAGATTCATTCTAGAGAACTTATATGTTATGGATTGATCTAAGTTGGAGTAGTGGTATTGCCAACACTAGGGGCAGCATCGGCAGATAGCAGAGTCAGGAATAGCCAGAAGTTGGTACAAAGCAGCAGCATTATAGTTGTGAGGATAAGCAGGTTGTGTAGTCAGGAATAGCCAGAAGTCAGTACACAGGAGCAGCAGTATATTTAAAGGATCAGCAGGTTGCGTAGTCAGGAATAGCCAGAGGTTGTACACAGTAGCAGCACGCCATCAAACAGTGGACACTCGACAGAGAGTCAGCTGTTATGATTTGGTAGCTGAGGAGGACATGAGCAAAATACTGCCAAAGCAGCAAGACACCAGAGAGGCTGGAACCTAATGGGTTGCAGATCCCTAAACTAACCGCACAACTAGAAGTAGCCGTGGAGCGTACCTACGTTGATCCTAGACGACTCGGCACAGCTGGAGAGTTAGCTACACCTGAAGATAGAAAGAGGAAAGCTAACTGCCCCGGAGTAAAGCCCCCAAAGAAGTAGGAAGCCCCCAAACATGTAATGGCGGTTAGACAAGAGGAAAACACGAACACAGACAGAAAATAGAATGAGCAAATGCTGGGGCCCAAATCTGTCTAGAAAGTAAAGTACAGGAGAGAAATTCTGTCTGCAACCCAGAAAAACCCTAATAAAAATACCAGCACTTCTGATTGCAAAAAACCTGAGACCACACGATCTCGACCACCTATATCAGATCTCTGGTGTGACACACAGCTACCCAGCAAATAAAAATATCAATGGAACAGAGAACAAGTGCAAATACAAAATGAGAACAGAGGGCAGCACAAGCCCCCAAAGGGGACTCGGCTGAAGTCCAAGGCAAGACTACAAGAAGCAAGGGAAATCCAACCACAGAAAAAAAACAGAAAGTCACTTATCTGAATGACAGCAGGAAAGCAAGCTGAAATTCCAACAAAGACCTGGAAGCAACAATTGATTACCGGCGAGGATCATGAGAGTTCAGCTCACTTATAACAAGCCAGTCATCTCCACCTGACACCCATTCCTTAATTGGTTCAATACCCTCAGCAACCACCGGAGGGAGCCTCAGCTCCGAAGTCGTCTCCAAGACATTCACAACAGTCAGCATTGCTATGTAGTTTCTTGGGCCTATGCTCTACATAGAAGCTAAAATCCTGAAGTTTTAGGAGTCACCTGGTTACTCAGGCATTTTCCTCTTCTTCTTCCATATCCACCTCAGCGGGGCATGGTCTGACACTAACCTGAACTTTCTGCTTAATAGGTAGTGTCTTAAAGTGTTAAATGCTCACTTGATGACCAAACACTCCTTCTCCAAGATGGAGTAGTTTTTTTTCACAGGGTGACAGTTCCTGACTCAGGTACATTATCGGGTATTCTTTGCCGTTCACTTTTTGAGACAAGACAGCACCTAAACCGACATCTGATGCATCCATCTGGACCACAAATTCCTTGGAGAAGTCCTGAGCCACCAATGCTGACTGTTTACACAAGGCTAGCTTCAGTTCCTGGAACTCAGTCTTAGCTTCTGGAGACTACTGGGCCATAACTGACTTCGTAACCTGAAGGAGGTTGGTCAGAGGTGCCACTATCATGGCAAAGTTAAGGATGAACCAACGGTAGTAACCGACAATGCCCTGAAATGCTCTGATCTGCTTCTTTAAGAGTTGTTGTGGCTAGTTCTGGATTGCGTCAACCTTATTGACTTAGAGTTTGATCTCGCCCCTGCTTTTGACATATCCCAAATACTTGGCTTCTTCTATCCCCATGACCTATTTCTTCTGGTTGATGTAAACCCTGCTTTCCTTTAAGCATCAAATATCACATTGACTTAGCCTAGATGGCTTCATCAATCCTAGCTGAAGATCACAATATCATCCAGGTAGGTCGCTGCATACTTCTTGTGGGGAGCTAGGATTTAGTCCATGGCTCTCTGGAAGGTGGCTGGAGCTCCTTGCAACTCAATTGGCATCCTGAAATATTGAAAACAACCATCTGGCATTGAAATGGCCATCTTTTTCTTGGCATCCTTGGAGAGAAGAATCTGATAATACTCTTTCATGAGGTCCAGAGTGGTAATGTACCAGGCTAGCTATCTTTTCAGTAAGCTTGTCAACATGGGACATTCGATATGTGTCAAAGTTAGAGACTTCATTCAGCTTCTGGTAGTCAATGCAGAAACGCCATTCTGCATCTGGTTTCGGCACCAAGGCGATGGGACTGGACCAGCCACTCTTCAATGGTCTCTTCAATGACACCTAGGTCCAACAGTCATTTAACCTTCTTCAAGATTACCTTTCAGCGATCTTTGGAAATTCGATATGGTTTCAAATTCACCAACGCATGAGGCTCCATGAGGACTTCATGTTCTGCGATCTGAGTATAACCTGGCAACACCGAAAACAGATCTCTGTTCCAGTGAAGCAATTCTCAGTACTGATGCTTTTCGGCAGGTGACAGTGTCTCTACCACTTTGACATATTTCACATTATCTTCGGCCTTAGCCAGTAAGCATGGAGCTTCCACGGGGTCCCTATCTCGCCATAGCTTAATCAAATTGATGTGGCATACCTGGTTGGCCTTCCTTCTTCCCAGCAGGTGGACTTTATAATTAACCTCACCAACCTTTTCGACCAATTGTAAGGGCCAAACCATTTGGCCAGAAATTTGCTCTCTATTGTGATTAACAGTATTAGTATCTGATCTCCAGGGCTGGACTGTCGCACCCTTGCTGACTGGTTCTACACCTGTGACTGTGCCTCTTGCGCCTTTAGGAGGTCTTCTCTCACAATAGGCATCAATTCAGCAATCCTTTCTTGCATTTGGGTGACACACTCGTTCATGCCCCTGTAAGGTGTAGCTTCTACTCCCCAGGTTTATTTCGCTATATCCAAGAGCCCATGGTGGTGTCAGCCATGCCAAAGTTCAAACTGGGAAAACCCCATAGAGGCCTACTGAATAACAGGTATGGCAGTAGACAGTCACAGACTCAGCCATCCTTCTTAACGATCCTCTTAAACATGGCCTTCATGGTTTAATTAAACCTTTCCACCAGACCATCCAACTGAGAATGGTACACTGAGTTCCTGAGTTGTGTAATCGTCAGGGTTTTACATGAATGGAGTCCCTCTGACAATTAGGATCTCTTTTGGCAGTCCCGTTCTCGGAAAGATATGAACAAGCTTTCGGGCTATTCTCTTAGCAGAGGAGTTTCTTAACGGTACCACCTCTGGGTACCATGTACCATAATGGAGTACTACAAGGATATACTGGTGCCCTCTGGCGGACTTGATCAGGGGATCCACTAATTACATTGCTATGCTATCAAACGGGACTTCATGATTAGAGGCTCTAAGGAACTACGGAAGTGAGTAACCGTGGGGGGCTAGTTAGCAGGTGGGACAGGACTTACAATAATTTATGATCTCTTGGTGACAACCAGGCCAGTAGAATCTTTGAAGTATCTGTTCCTGGGTTTTGCCTACCCCTAAAAGACCACCTAAGACATGGGTATGGGCCATGTTTAACATCCTGTGTCTGTATGGTCCTGGTATCAACAACTGCTCACTAAACTCACCCCTCTGCTTGGTGACATGATATAATAACTCTCTATTCATAACAAGATAAGGATATCGGGTTTCAACCCCTGGCTCTTGAGCAACCGCATTTAACACAGTTACATTGTCACTCTTTTAAGAGTTAGGTCTCTGAGTTGGGCAGTCCCAAAGTTTTCCCCAGACACCCCTAGCTTGGGGATGATGGCTTCAGAGGACCAGCCTCATCCTCATTGCCAACCAGGAGACAAAAGAGAAATCCGTCAGACTTGAGCTGTGTTGAGTTCTCTTTGAGTGTGACCTGGCTGTAGTCTGAGTAACCAGGCACCCCCACTTTCCCACATAAGTCCCAAAGTAAGGCAAAATCCCGCCCTATTATCAAAGGGTGTAATAGGTCACTGACTATTCCAACATCATGGGACTCGGTGCAACAGTTTGTGTCAATTACCACTCGGGCCACAGGGTCCCCATGGATACAGTGTATGCCCACCATCTTCCCATCGAACCATGCTGAAGAAAATTGAGTTGAAAAGGTTGTCACTTCCACATTTTTTTAATGACTGTTGTATTAAAAGGCTGCTGTTTTGAGCAGCTCAGTCTCTTGTATATCTCTTTCTGTTGCAAGAATAGAACCAAAAAATGAAAAGTTTTGTGACTTTTCAGCCAGTGATTCACTGGAGCCATGACATATTCGGTTACAAATATTTTACATATATTGTGTGCTTGTTGTGTAATGTTAATTTGTTTGGATGTGTAACACAGACAAACTTAAATCTACAAGACCTTAATGTTATGAAGAAAATGAAATCCTAAAATGTAGCTAATTAAATAGATACTAATAGTGTTTCCAGTCAACCAAATAGAAAAGGACGCATTGTAAAGTCAAAGGAAGAAATAGTGAACAACTTCAGAATTAATAAACAAATGTCTACCCTCACAAAGATAGTCCCTAAGAGAGATTCAACCTCTTTAAAGATTTTTGAAATACTGTGTAGAAAAATCAAGTCTTTACACCCTCGAAAGATTAATAGTTTCAGCCTCCATGGAAACAAATTAGCACCACATGCTCTTCCTTTCACAAAGAGCTGTTGGCACAGTGCTCCCTAGCACAAAAGGAGCACTTTTTAGTCCTCTAGGACAATAGAATGTTTCTGTTGTAATATGGTGATTATGTTTAAACTGAGTGTTACTATAGCAACTGCAGGAGTTTTTCACTACGGCAATATTTGGTGTCATGTAGACCCAAAAATATTTCAAATCCTCTAGTTTAATTTGACTAGTAGTGCGAATGGACACCACGTAACAAGGCATCAAACAAAAGCCATGAGTAATAAACAGAAGATACAGAAGTGTACATGTCACAAAAAGAATGATTTCCGGACAAGAAAAATAGTTTCACTGCACTGTCATTCATGTCCATAACCATATTCCTTCTAAAGCTTAGACTTTGGCTACCTCATTCTGGTGGTTTATTTCATTTACTCATTTATGTGGTTCATTCAGATTTATGGTTCATGCACATAGTTATGCCTTAGATGACAAGCCTGCAAGGACAGATACAGAGTTATTACGGTTGCCCTTTGGTATATACTGTATTTTCCATGCGGAACTAGGTATTAGTTATGCATCGCAGTAGGCTTCCATAAAAAGATACTTAGGGCTTTGGAGACAGGTAGAAAGTTTTATGAAACAGGAAAACGCAATCCAAACAAGACAAAGTGGTCAGGAATTTGGGATGGAAGATGGAGGTGTTTACTGCAGGTTAATACAGTATCCGGTCATTGGCAGAATGGAGTAGATTAGAGAAGGCATGGATGTTGCCTAACAAGCTTTATCAGAATTCTAAACTGGATGGGTAACCTGTGAAGCGAGGATGTCGGTTTTGTAGAAATGCAGAGTTGGATGAAACCCGGTCAGCAGGAGCGCAAAAACAGGGGCTAAAATAATAAACAATCTTCTTTTATTAAAACTACAACGCGTTTCAACAGGTAATTCTGTCTTCCTCAGGTGGCAATGATTCATTACCTGTTAAAACGCGTTGTGGTTTTAATAAAAGAAGATTGTTTATTATTTTAGCCCCTGTTTTTGCGCTCCTGCTGACCGGGTTTCATCCAACTCTGCACCTCCCTTCCTCATCTGAGGCACCCGGCTGGAGCTGCATTACATCACCCAAAGCTACGCTTGGCTGGCGCTCCTCTGTGACCGTCTTACCTTGTCTGGGCTTTGTAGAAATGGTAGTAAAAAGATTAATCTGGAGTATGCAATAATTATAGTTTTACCTTTTAAGATTAAATAAGTACCAAACACATAAGTAAACAATTAATTTTTTACCTTTCTCTCATCTTTTTACAGGAAACATTTACATTTGTCTAACTGTTCTTTCTGATTTTACATAAATAATAAAACTAAACGAGAAGAGCAACCAAGGTTATAAAGGGAATAGGTGGAGCGCAATACCAAGACGGATTATCAAAGATCAACATGGTAGGCTGTAGGTTGAATTTGATGGACTTATGTGTAACATCATCCTTAAAAACTATTAAACTATCAAGTTTGCAATACGCTAAAAGTTTTTTCTACAATTTTGGGAATAATGATATCACCGAACAGTGACAATAAACTAATTCATGTCTAAGTTAGTGACTAAAGACCAAGGTGATGTCGCAGCACTTGCATACACAATCAAAATCCAAAGATAATGCACCCTGTACTGAGATAATGCACCCTGTACTGAGATAATGCACCCTGTACTGAGATAATGCACACAAAATGCCAAAATTCTAAAATTTTAAGAAATGTTCAGCTTTAGCACTTGGCTATGTTAAGACGCAGTGTTTTGGCAGCATTCTTTTTCACTGTGGCTTTTTTCTGTAGAAAAGAAGTTGTGTTTTACAGAACCAGCAAAAGATATGAGAGTTGAGAAATTTCATGCACACCATTTTTTTTGCTGACTTGAATTTGAGCACTGCAGCTTTTTTTAAAATATGTTTCATATCAATTGTTTCAGCATTTTTTCACCCAAAGAAAGTAATGACATGAGTGTAAAGAAAGCAGCAAAAAGGTCTTAGGTTATGTGCGCACGTTGCATATTTGAATGCGTTTTCGCAGCGTTTTATTCTGCTTGTAAATGGTCCAAAAACACAATGGAATACTTATGCAAGCTTATTCAATGACAATCCTGAAGTGTTGTGCACGTGATCAGTAAATTTCTGTCCGTATTTGCAGTGCATTTTTTCTGCAGAATATCAATTCTTTTTGCGTTTTTGAACCATTGAATGCACAGGAAAAAAAATGCATGCAAAAATGCACCAAAACGCAGCGTATTTTTCTGCAGCGTTTTTGCTGCCAAGAGATGCAGGAACCTTGCAGAAATTTTTTCAAGCAAATACGCAACGTGCGCACATAGCCTTGCTGTTTTTTGCTGCGTTTTTGATGAATAAAACTAACTTTATAAAACATGTACAAGTACATTAAAGATTTTTTTTAACCACACCATAATCACACCTGATACACTGCTGGCAAAACTCCTTCACATATATAAATAAAGATTATTATTATTATTATTATTAGATTATTATTATTCACATTGGAAGCAATATACATATTTATGAAGAGAGTACATAAAAAGGAGTATATACTGCAGTATGAAAATACAGAGGCATAAATTTCCTCATAAAAACATATCACCGTATTCAGGATCCGTGACACAGATCCTGAATGTAATTTTGTGCATGAAGCCTAACTCAGACACTAAACTAATTACAAATACTGTTCGCAGTGATCAGCGTACCCCAACCAATTCCATTGGATAATGCTATTAGAAAGGTCAAAAAAGTGATTTACATTGACCTTGTTCAGTGGCACACAGAGTGGCTCAAAGGACTTTTATGATGGACTCATAACATAAGCACTCTATGTGTCACCATATAGTTCCTTAACCCCTTCATGACCGGAGGTATTTTCAGTTTTGGGTTTTCGTTTTTTGCTCCCCTTCCTCTCAGAGCCATAACTTTTTTATTTTTCTGTCAAAATGGCAGTGTGAGGGCTTATTTTTTGCAGGATGAGTTGTACTTTTGAACGATACCATTGGTTTTATCATATCGTGTCCTAGAAAACAGGAAATAAATTCCAAGTGCAATGAAATTGCAAAAAAGTGCAATCCCACACCAAACATGTCTAGGTTCTTTTTTATCTAAGTGGTGAAAAATTTTTTGAAATTTTGTTTAAAAAAATGCGCCATTTTCTGATATCCGTAGTGTCTCCATTTTTCATAATCTTGGGTTGGGTTAGGGCTTATTTTTTGCGCGCCGAGCTGACGTTTTTAATTATACCATGTTGGTGCAGATACGATATTTTGATCGCCCGTTATTACATTTTAATGCAATGTCGCGGAAACCAAAAAAACTTAATTCTGGCATTTTCACTTTTTTCTTGCTACACTGTTTAGCGAACAGGTTAATCTTTTTTATTGATAGATTGGGCGATTTTGAACACGGCGATATCAAATATGTGTATGTTGTTTTTTTTATTGTTTTATTTTCAATGGGTCAAAGAGGGGTGATTTATACTTTTATATTTTTTTTATTTTTTCGTAATTTTTAAAACATTTTTTTTTACTTTTGGCATGTTTCAATAGTCTCCATGGGAGACTAAAAGCTGCCATAACCCGATCGGCTCTGCCACATACAGGCGATGATTAGATCGCCTCTATGTAGTAGAATTACTCACTTGCTATGGGCGCCGACCACCGGGTGACGATCACAGCAAGGAATCAGTGAAAACCATAGAGGTCTCCAGGAGATCTCTGGATGTCATGCCAACCCACCGGTGACTCGCGATCATGTGACGGAGGGCAAAGGTTGGCGGATTTCCGGCCCGATGGCCGGAAGAACGAGTTAAATGCCGCTGTCAGCGTTTGACCACGACATTTAACGGGTTAATATGCAGGTGGATCGCAATTCCACCCGCTGCTTTTCCGGGCACATGTCAGCTGTTCAAAACAGCTGACATGTCCCGGTAAAGATGTGGGCTCACCACTGGAACCCACATGAAAGGGAGGGAGTCCGACATTAGTGCAAATTTACACCCAACGTCGTAAAGGGGTTAAAATTGTGCATGCTATGATTTTTTTTTGAATTTGTGAATAAAAACATAGATTTGTGCATGAGCCTTTATAAGCAGGGATCATTCCAAAAAATAACTTGCATGGATAAAGAAAATACAGATTTCTGGCCAATCTATTCTATTATTTCTAAACACTGTTTTTCGGTGATTACTTTGTATCTCCGTTCATACTGCACCCACACGCACATAAATGATACACCATTTGAAAGGTAAACTTGCCCCATTCAACAAGAAAATAGCCAAACAAACCACACAATCATGATTTCATCACAAAATACAGTTTAAACATTCATTTCTCATAAACCTGCAGTAAGGAAAAGTGACCTGCAGGTTGCACCAC